>JAEIFU010000853.1:0-93760 GCA_018904235.1 Lordiphosa stackelbergi
CATATTCTCATCTCAATAAAAGAGTTAAAAGAAATTAAAATGAACATTTTTCAAAGAATAGGTACATATAACGATATAACGAATCTGTCTGCATCATTAACTTCAAAATTGGTGTTTTTTCAAGTATGATAGTTTTGAATCAGTCTAGATCGATTTAATAGAAACTATTTTGTTTTGATTGAAACTTACATAACACCGCGTAATGAATAAGCATATTGTCAAACGATGCACAAAAAATATAATAACAATAAACCATCAATTGAATGCCATTAAGAATCAGCCAGAAAAGTAACAAAAAATGACGTTTCTGGAATATAACAAAATGTATTCAGTTTTCCACATTATTGATATTAAAAGTACAAATACCATCTTGATGCCAATCACTAACATTGCCGAGGCAAGTGCGTTGAGCCCCAATAGAACACAGATGTGCACCACAAAGCCTGAAATTGCATACACATACAAATTTCCATACTGATTCTGTGTTAAATATCTTACGCTTCAATGGAGTTTTCACCCAAAACGCAAGCCACGAAGATTCAACAGCATTATTATATTGTATGACGGTATGAATGATATAAATAACTGAGGCGACAAATTGCAGCGAGCCAACGATTAAGCCGACGGTAGAACACATGTTTATATATTTTTTGCTCTCTTTGAATTTAAATATTTCCGTACGAAGTGTAGAGCTTGTCGCTGGACCGCGTAAGGAATACTAACAACCAGATGGTAATTATGAAAGCTTATAAACAGAGCGCAGAGTGATGATAAGGCATAGACCAAATGAACACATGAACACAAGTGTTATCGTCAGAGTCCCCACCGGGATAAGAATTCAGAAATCCATGCCCACTAGCAACGCCCATACAACAGTGACCGGAGAAGAGACTCAGATCTCAGAAGTGGTAAGAGATAGAGGTTATTAAACTAGCAGGCAGATTAAAGTTATTATCAATTTTTGCCAAGCCCCCTCATGCCCCCCATTTCTACCACAGTTTTGTAGATAAATGGTTCAAACCTTCTAGACATACTTAGTAATTAACATTACTTATCGATCTGCCAAAGGAAGGAACAAATTATAGAAAAGTTAAAAGCAAAAGAAATTTCACCGTAGGAGGGCAGCAGCTCCATTGCGTTCTAGTGTTACTGTTGCAGCAAAATACACACTGAGCATTCTTCTTCGTATGTACAGAGTATATAACAGTCGGGTTTGACCGATTTTCTTATTACTAAAAATACAAAAAAAACCAAATTCACAGTTGCCATACGGAACAATATCAAATAATTCCAAAACGAGCAAAAATGAGCAAACTGTATTTATTGCACCATATCATATACATGTTAATGGACACAATTGCATCTTTTCTTTCGAGAACGGAACAATCGACACTTAGGTAAGATTCGGCTAAAAAATACCACATGTACCATAAAGTAGGATCATTGCTGCCAATGCCAAACGAAATACACAAATTTGAGCGTTGAGGATGGATGCACGCTGCGGCTACTATAACCTCAATTCGCCTAATGCCAGGCGCATTGTCGGCGAGCTGGGTTCACTTTTGAAAGAGCACAATAAATTATTATAATTTTTTTATAAAATTTTTGATCCTGATGTATATATGTATATATATCAGCTGGAAAGCATGTGCGTAAATTTAATGCGCCTTTCTTTTTATTATAAAACAAAATATGCACCAAAATATTTAGTAAAAGGTAAAGGTAAAACTGGCTATACAGCTCCTCAACGGGGCCAAGCCAAGCTTCTCTCAATCTCTTGGCGTGTGTGCTTTAAATTTTTCGCACAAGAGAAAGGGACCTACAGTATATACAGTACCTATATACAGTACCATATAGGGTAACAGAAACGAACAAATATGAAAACATTTGTGTGATTGTGTAATAACATGAAAAACTATATTTAAATTTCCCACTAAACTTTAGCAAACTATACTTTTAGGGGCAATAATGTCCGTTTTCTCATGTTCCTGTTTTTGCTCAAATCGAAATCCACCTAGATTTCGCAACGAGGTGGATTTTGTGCAATCGGTTGTCTCATGTAGATGGATTATGAATTCGGGCATTTGCGCCACGGTCACACCGAGAGGGCTGGAAAGGCACTAAAAGGGAGTGGCAGCGCCTTGTCAATCGGCAAAAATTTGTTTTAATTATTGCGCGCCAATTTTAAAAAGTGAGCATGCATTTTACAGAGGAGGAGAAGGATATTTTTTTTGACGACTTGTTACTATGATGGGAGATTAATCAATAGGCTATGTTCACCCAGGCAAATAATTTGGACAAATGTTGATGAAAATTTGGCCATAAAGGCCAAATTGTGGAACTTTCCGGGCATATTTGATCAACTTATTTGCGTATGAATCTATAGCTTTTGTTTTAAGTCCTATAAAATCTTCAATCATCTCTATTTTAATAAAAATTAGGCTAAATTATCTGCCTGTGTGAACTTAGCTTAAGCAATGAACTAGGGGAATCAAAATGCAGATCTGTCTTTTTGGCTATGTCTGCAGGTGTCTTGCGTACAAAAGCCACATCCAATATTTTTCATTTTGGGTTTACTTTTAATCAATACAGACTTAACTGTTTTCAGCAGCAGTTGTTTTTTGATTTTAAATATTTTTCAGTGTGACCATATGAGTGCACACATAAAAATACATAATTTGGTTAAGCATGTACATGGTTTTGAAATACATGAGGATGAAGTAGATGGCAACGAAATCCATCTAGATGGCTAACCTTGAACATGAGAAAATCAAATACAGCAAATCCACCTAGATTTGCAAAAACAGCAACATGAGAAAACGGCCCTTAAAACGAATACTAGATTTTCGAGGTGTGCTCACATATCCGCGAATAACTTCGCCATTAGGTAACCAAATTTATCGGGAGAACCATTGTTCAACGCAGAATTAACTAGGCTTTGATAATAAATCTTAAGGAAAAATCGCATAGAATAAAATAGTGAAACCAGTAGTGGTCAAAGTACAAATTTCGAAAAAACGAGAAAGGCAAAGCTAACTTCGTCTGTACCGAAGTTTTGATACACTTGAAATAGCTTGTCTCAACGGTTAGCGACTTCGACCAAACTTCGCAAATCAGCTTAAAAACATTACATATTACCCATGACCGTGTTTGAGAGCAGTAATATTGAGAACCAAAACAGTTTTTCTTACTAAAACCCATTTTCCGAACGAACATTTGTATGGCAGCTACAAGAAGTAGTCATCCGATTCGGTCGGTTCCGACATATTAGCAGCGTGCAGTAAAAAGAAGACTCTGTGCAAAGTTTCAGCTCGATAGCTCCAAAACTGAGGGACTAGTTCGCGTAGAAACAGACAGACGGACGGACGGACAGACGGACGGACAAAGCTTAATCGACTCAGCTCGTCATGCTGATCAAGAATATATATACTTTATGTGGTCGGAGATGATTCCATCTATGCTTTGCAAATTTCTGGGCAAAATTATAATACACTTTTCAAGTGTATAAAAAGTTGAAAATACCAGATCTGTAACCCAGCTGTAACAGCCATCGCGGTAAATCACTAAAACCTATGAATATAATATATTAGACTTTTCTTTTCGCTATCAGAATTGGCAAAGTTATATAAAATCAGATAGTCCATTCGCGAGGTATTTCAATTTAAGTGAGCAAAAAGATCAATAAACGGTTTTTGGGCCATAACTTCAGATTGTGGGGGTCCCCGAGGGAAAACCAAGTATGAGGAACGCTATGCCAATACCCATGTTATTACAATTTTTGGAAATTTGTAGCACTGTGTAATTAACAAAATTTTAATGGAAGCAAATCAGCGCAGGGTGACCGTTTGACATGTTGTGGTATTTTAATAAAGGGAGGTGTTTTGGCGTTGAACAGTCACACTGCACCGGAGCATGAGTATTAGAGAAGAACTTTGCTCTGTCGACACCGCTTCTGTCAGAAAATTGTCAGCTGTTCACTCTCATTTACGCTCTTTAGATACTTTTTGGTCAGCTGTTCGCTCTTTTTGTATACATTTGGGTTATGGTCGTCTCTATCTAATCACAGTGATTTCCGACTGTCACTTTCAAGTATCTTTTTGGGCACTTTCGTTTAGCACCAGCAATATTGAGAGGCAACGGTTTAGTTTCTCTAAGTACTAAGCTTAAAGTTTGATATTTTGGTAGTTTTCATAAGATTCTTTGGACTGGCTCCACAGATAGAATATACTTGACAATATTAAGAGGTCCCGCTAATATGTTTAACAACTTGTAAAAATTGTAATTAAGAGCTTAATTTGTGATTCCAAAGCCGTCTTTTCTGCTAGAATAAGATCTTTTTGGTTTTTTTAGCAAATTAAAGCTTTAGGGATCTGCTGATTTATCCATAAAGGAGTGCCCAAATTATTTGCTAATTTCAGTGAAATAACGCTCGTAACCAATAATATAGTTAAGTTGTTGAAGAAACTAAGTCATCTTTGATATCGGATTTTGCCACTAGGAATCTCTGCTTGTACATACTCTACCTAAAGCCGTCAAATCCATAGCTCGCTCTTAGCTTGACATCTGTTATGTTTTCATGTCTCTTAACTACTACCTCTTGCTTAAGGAAAATTCGTCTGGCCTTAGCATATTTTGGAGAGATACTTGGGCTTTTGTTTCCATCTGCACTCCAATTTGTCTTTTCTTACTTTAATAAAGCGCGGATAAATGTGGGAAAATTATGTTTGAGTTCTTATGATGTTTTATTGGGCTTTAGTTACAGAGTTGTTAATCAAAAATGCCAGAGCTTGAGCTGGTAGAAATGGTACCGGCTCCGAGAATGACCGAGCCTTATAATCTCATTTCCATTGCAATGGAATAAGGGTAATAGTCATACACTTTCATTGTTTCTCCATAATTGTCATTGTGGTAAGGCTTGCAAATGAAAAAATTTTCAATTGAATTTTGTCAGTCATTTTAATCACTGCACAGTGGTCCCAAACCTGCTTTATTTTATTATTATTTATTCTTTAGTAAGTCTTTTTTTCATTTTGCAATTCGAGACCAGTGTTCACTGAACAACTGCGCTTCTTATGTTTTTTTCCGACTTCATTTTTGTCTGATTACGGTTCCTATCTTCACTGTGGCTATAATCCTTACTTTTTTCTTTGTTATTTCGATTTTATTTCTAAGTTTCGCTTGAGCGTCCCAACGAGAAGCACGTATATATAAAAAATATATATAAAAATGTTGACTAGTTGTTGCTTTATGCGACTTTCTACCGGAGGCATTGTCATTGGCTGGCTGGAAATTCTTGGATCAATTTTAAATGCCCTGTTACTTAGCAGTGCATTGAGACAAAGCTTTTTAGCTGAAAATCTGTTGACTGGTCTTAAAATTGGTAAGACAACTAAGACACAATTAGTATGAAAGTCTGTATGTGTGTGCAATTTCAGGCCTTTTAATATTTTTCTGCATATGCTCGGCTGTGGAGGTACTAAAAATTCTTGCTTCGGTCATGCTGATGTCAGGCATCACGAAGGTATGTACACTTTAAAACTTTTATGTAGAAAACTTAATCATTTTTTTTACATGACAGGAGATTCATTCACTTTTATTGCCCTGGATGGTTCTTAGTGTGATTGAGCTGGTGTTAAAGGTTTTGACTATATTCGCATTACACCCAATGAGCATTATAGTGATCCTGACGATACGTAAGTATGAATCACAGACACATTGAAAAGCAAAAAAAAAAAAAAAGAGAATTGTTCAGAGAGCATAGAAGCCATTTATTTTCTAACTATATCAGGGGTCGTGAAAATATACATGCCTATTTTGGCGTATCGTGTATGTGTTTAGGCAAGCGAGAGCGCGCTCATTTAGCACTTGTTTTTATTGCAAAAGAGAGCAAATAAAAGCGCAAATACTGCCGGTAGGGCTCTTGTATAACATATTGTTCTCGAACAAAAATGAGCTGGGGTGTGTGCTGTTGATGCTATTTTTTTTTTTTTTTTTTTGGGCGAGGAGGGGAAAATGCCTTATGCATTTCCTAGTCTGCCGTCGCAGAAAGGGTATGTAGGACTCGCACCTACTAAAAACCCCCCCTCTCTCTCAGGCCTGTCTCCACTTCGGAAAAGCTTTCGCATTACTTCGAAGTGGGGCCCTTTACGCGCTGTGCGCTCTCGTTTATTATCTGCGTCCAGATATCCCACTATGTCCTCTCGTCCAAGTCTTTTTTCTTGATTCGCAGAATTTCGCCAACAAAACTTGCAATCAATCTCCAGTGCTCTTCGCTCGAGGTCATCTTCGATACGATGTTTTCTGCTGTGATCTGTCCTACACGTCGTGTAAGGTTGATTCTCCTATCGGTCCATCGCTCGCAGTGTATCACAGTGTGCTCCACACTATCTGTTTCTGCGTCACCATACACGCAGCTATGCTCTGAGCTTTTCCCAATTGAATGTAGGAAAGCGCTAAAGTAGTCATGTCCTGTCATCATTTGTGTTAGGTAGAAATCGACATCTCCGTGCTTCCTGCAAAGCCAACTTTTGATCTCTGGAATGAGCCTTTTTGTACATCTGCCCTTTATTTCGTTTGCCCATCTTTCTTGCCACGCAGTGAGGGTTTCTTCTTTAATCCATTCTGCAGTTCGCCTTGAAACTTGCCCAGCTTGACGCAATCCGTATATTTGTCTTCGTTCTCTGGCTAATAGGTCGATCGGCGTTACTCCTGCAATCACCATCGCTGCTGCTCCTGATACTGTCCGATATGCACTTATTATTCTCAGCGCACTTCTTCTTTGGATCGATAAGAGTTGATTTGCTCGGCATTTGCATTTAGAGCATCTGCCCAAATCTCGCATCCGTATAGAAGAATGGCGTTGTTCACCTCCATTAGTACCTTCCGCCTACATTGCACCGGTCCGCCCACATTCGCCATTAATCTGCTTAGCGAGCGTGTCGCAGTGGCAGACTTCGTTACTACGTGCTGTATATGTGCTTGAAACGATAGCTTTGAGTCGAGCCTGACTCCCAAATAAAATAAAAAAATATTTTTTTTTGCCAAATTTCAAAATTGATTGATTTTAAAATGCTTATAGATTCATAATTTTACAAAATCGTTGTGTTTTTTTAATTGGACAGTAAAAATAATTCAATTTACTTAAAAAAAAAAACCCTCAAAGGCAGAAATCGGTCATGAAATGGCAATTTTTTTCAAGTTTTTGTGAAAAAGGGCAGACTGACTAGTTTTCAAACTACTTCAGCATTTTCAGAAACTAAGTGATCCATACACTCCACAATTTGATGTTCCGCTGAACGTACGTTACACTGTGACGGTATGACACTGATATGTGACGCTCCTTGAGGAAGTGTAAATCGAACTTTAGTTGCTGTTAGACATTATTGATAGCATGTTTATACATAGAAAAATAATAGTTTAGCTTAGTTTGATTTCTAGAACGTTTGGTAAATTAAGTCCAGAAAATGCCCAAATTTGAATGCAAAAAGAGCGTTAAATTATTTTGCAATGTTTACGGGTTGGAGGTTTGAACTACCGAACGAGTTAACATAACGGAGTCGCTTAAAATAATTTATTTTAATTACTTCAAAAATACACTTACGCTTAAATTTCCGTAGAATTTTACAAAAGTGGGCTTTAGAAGAAAAAACAATTTTTTATTTGAGTGTAAGGCAGTGGTGCTCAAAAAGTCATTTGCCTATCACATGTGATAGGAAGTCAGATTTCTGCCAGCGTCGCAGCCGACACACGCAAAACAAGAGATCTAGAGTACGTTCGAAAAAATTTGTACGAAATCTTTAGTACTTCTACCTAGTTTTCAGGTAACACAGGCCTAGCCGAGCAATAATCAATGATCCTTAATTGCCATTCCTACAGATTAATTTAAATTTTCATATAAAATTTTAAAATTAAAATAATTATTGACAGTTTTCACAATGTCTCTCAAATTTTACTTTCCACCAAAAAATTCGTAAGAAATTCACCTTATGTCCGATTTCTGCATTTGAAGACTTTTTTTTAGTAAATTAAATTATCAAACCATCAATAGTACGCTGGCTCTAGGTCTCGTTATGTTTGCACATAACTTCAAAAAGCAGGAAACACAACACAACACAAAGGTGTGGTACAGAGTATAAATATAGTCGGGCTTGACCGACTTTCTCACTAGTTTCTTTTTAAATTTGCTTAGAGATTTTCAAACATTTGAAAAACAAAAAAGTTATGGGAGTTTAAGTGGAGGCAACTTTTGGAAAAATAAAAAAAAGTGTTTATTGATAATATCCACAAAATCGCGAAATTAGCTAAATTTTAAATTGATGGCAAGTGCTAGGTATGCTACTTAAATACCACATTGACTATCCTTAACGCATCACCTTAATAATATCTTTTTTTATATTTTATTTTTATTTTATTTTTTTTTTATTTATTTTATTTTTTATTTATATTATTAAAATGGAGATCGATTATACTTACAAAATAACAGAAATAAATCTACAGACAGCACTAATATTTAACAAAACTCGTTTCTTCTCTTGCAGCTTTACAAATTTACATGTACATTGTCATCTTCTCGCTGTTCAAACAATTTCAGGCCAGTAATAAAACGCCGCCCCCTGCAATTACTCTGACAACTCCCGAAAACGAAGTTAAACAAATTCAGGCCAGTAATAACCAGCTGCACTCTGGAATTACTCCCGAAACTCCCGTATATTACCAGCCACCTAATCCATAATTGTATTTTTGAAAATATCTTCTAAGGAATTGAGTAAATGGAAACGAATTTAGCAGACGAAACTTGAGCTTTGGTATAAGTAGTAGAAGTAGGTTATTTATTTTCGAGAGTATTTTAAGTTTGATCAAAAGAATGTATCATTTTTGTTCTTTTTATAAAAATAAACATACAGGGTTTGTCGGGAAAGTAAAAGGACTGAGTCGATTTAAAATAAATTAATTGAGCCAATCGTTACAATTCTTCAAAAACTTTCAAAATAGGCTCCTTCTGCGTCGATGCAGCGCTGCCAGCGCGATTTCCAAGCATTGAAGGCGTCATGGAAGGCATTCTCCGGAATAGCCTTGCGAGCCGCGGTGCATGCTGCTTGGATCCCCTCTGTCGTCTCAAAATGCTTGCCTTTCATCGGCCTTTTCAGGCGAGGAAACAAAAAAAAGTCCGGGGGGTCACATCTGGGCTGTAGGGCGGCTGCGGAAGCGTTGGGAAGCCGGCCTTGGTCAGCTAGCTGTTCACAAGAAGTCACTTTTCAAGTTAACTGTTGGGACCATCTTCGCGTACACCTTGCGCATGTTCAAATGCTCCGTCACAATGTCATGAACCATAGATTTTGGTAATTTTAACTTCATTGTCGGTGTTTCTCGAAGTCGAAGGGGTTCCACTACGGTCTTCATCGGCGACCTCTTGCCGGACCTTCAAAAAGCCCTGGTGCCACCGAAACTCACCAATTCTTGCTAAAGCAACATCTGGGTAAACCTGCTTGATTATATCAAACGTCTCTGTCGCAGATTTACCGAGTTTCACAGAGAATTTAAACGCGTATTTCTTGTCGGCTTGCACCACTCACAGAAACACGACACGCGAATATGTCTGTGCTGACTCTCCAGGTGCCAGCCGCTCGTTCGTTAGCTAGGAACGCCCGCTACCGAATGTAGTCGGTGCGCACGCTCCGAAGTACAGTCGCGGCGAAAGAAAATCAGTCCTTCTTACTTTTCGGACAAACCCTGTACAGTCATCCAACAAGTCTGGAATGTAGAATGTTTTATCCAAATGTTGTATGTTGTTGCCTTAAAGTCGTCATCCAGTCTCATAATTGTCAAAATTTGTCATTGTGGTTTGGCTTATTATAATTATTTCGTATTGAACTCTTGCGGTATCAGATTGGTCACTGCACAGTGGTGCCAAGGCCGATATTTTTGGGGCATAACAAATGTTTTACAAATAATAAATTTGGTAGGCAAAAAGGTAGCAACTTAATGCTTCGTTGACCTAGATTTTCCAATGAAAATTTTAAGGAATATTTTTAGATCAATTTGAAAATGATTAAATATTAGCATACATAAAACACTATCCATCAAATTATCATTTTCATCCATCACAATTACAAAAATTAGCAATCATGATTGCACATCACATTCGTTCACCACAACAATGTAACTAAATTTCATTTCAAATACAAACAATATTAAAAGCTGTTTTATTTTAATAATTTATTTTTCTATTTTTGAACTTGGGTACCCATTGTGCACTGTGCGTCATCGACCTTAACATATTCATCAATATTCTCATAATTTTTTCGCTTTAAACGAATTTATTTTTCTGAGCATGAGTCTTATCTGCAATTTTGCTATTACTTTTCCTTATTCACATTTTGACATATTTCTTCTAAGTAACACTTTGGCGGCCCAGCGAGCAGCACGTACAGCACTAAACGATCTTGTAAAGAACAAAAATCTAAAAAAAATGTTGACTAGCTGGAGCTGTTGTCGAATAAAAACTGCTGGCCTGGTAATTGGCTGGCTGGAAATTGTTTGCTCACTTTGTACTGTCATTCTGATGGCCTGGTTACACGGATACACCACCATGGACAACCTGCGACCAGATCGAACTACCATAGAAGTGTATGACGAAGACACTTTCCTTGAAATACGTAAGAGAACTAAATCAATAAGTTTGTAAATTCCGTTTTAACATATATATGTATGCAGTTCCTACCCTTAAGATTGTTACTTTGGTTCTAATGGTGCTTAACATATTTACTTCGGTCTTTTTGATTTGGGGCATACTGAAGGTATTTATGGTAGAAACATTAAATATGGCACATAATATAATTTAATTCCATATTTTCTAGGAGCGCTATTTACTGATATTGCCCTGGCTGATCAGTAAAGGCTTTGTCATAGCGTTAAATATTTTAGTTGCCTGTGTCAGATCTTTCTATGGGTTCTCCATATTGGTTCTATGTAAGTATAGTCCATTTATATTTCGACATAAATCATATTTACTTTTCACTCTCTTACAGTAATAAATATTTACATCTTTGTTGGCGGCATCTCGGTGTTTAAACAGATCAAGGACAGTCGTGTACAACATAACTCTTTGATTACTTCCAGTATTTTGGTTTATAACAAGTCCGCCGATACTAATTTGGAAATGGAAATGGAAGGGAATTAACTTCATAGAAAACAAAAACAAGCGAAACTTAAATTTTTTTAAATATTTATTGAATCATAAACATTTCTAGGAATTAAGTCACAATAAGAATATAATTTTGTATTATCACTTTTCAATGAACAATAATAAAGCAAAGCAAAGCCTTAAATAATATATGTAAATGTAATTAAACGCCTATAAATATTTTATAAAATTGATTGAAAGTCGTCTAGAACTCTTATTTTAAGTTAGGCCCAATATTTATGTATTCTGAAAACAACGAAGGACAATTAAAGGTAATAAGCTTCCACCAGAATCGAAATCTACGAAGAATTCTAAGAAAATTTCACCATTAAATTATGTATCTAAAATCAATTCCTAGCGATTCGAAGACGAAATTTCCATTGCAAGGAAAATTTTACACTGGAAAGGCTGAAAAAGACGAGCGAGAGGTGAGACAAGGTGAACATGTATTGATGTAGCTTGCAAATCGTTACACTAACAGCGGCAGAACAATTAAGAACAACATTAGACGGCGCTCAACGATTAGCTACATTCGATCAAACAAAAGATGTCTTCCCAAAGAAGCGATGAAGAGCACCAAACGGACCGTCCCTTCATTTTTGTTTGGTTTTTCTGACAGTCTTGCAGCTAGGTGCCAAAAAAAGAATAAGGCGGCCAATTTGTTGTTCACCGTTCATTACACCAAAAACGTTGAAGGCGAAGCCATGAAACCCAAAGCGATTTTGTTTTATAATTGGACTAAGGCCGGCGTTGATTCTATGGACCAAATGCTAAAGTATTATATTTACAACAAAACGTCCAACAAAATTATTATTATTATGTAACAAACAAATCGATGGAATTAACCAAAAAGCCGGGAGACGCACATTTTTGAACACGCTTTCGAAAATCGCATGAATCGCACAGCTTACGACTCTTTTGGCTTATGAATCGTTTTTCGGCAGAGCAATATATCTTGCCAGCAGTGTTGTGGTTCCTCAACACAGCGGTCCTGATACACTCACCATTTAAAATACTGTAGAATATGTTCAGAAACAAGCGATAAGCTGAGTCATAAAACTAGTTCTTACTGCTATAAATGCACTAATCCGGTCTGTAAACAATACTCAAAAGTCGATTATTTATGCTTCTCATAGTAACTCGTACTGCAGAAATTTAGAAATTTTTGGTGGTTTTAAATAGAGTCCCTAAACAACAATCCGAGATTTCAATGTGTTCCCTTTTGGGTTTTATTTCAGGATGTTCTATATTGTAGTATTAACTATAGGGCTTAGGAGAACAGTGCTGGATTACGATGTCCGCCGGGGTTCCGGGTTGCTTCCGATCGTCTTGTACGTCAGTACCTGGTTCCTAGTGTCTCGTTCCGGCTACTCTGTTCCGCGGGGGGTGAAGAAATTAGATGTCGGGCTCCAGTCGGGAGTTCCTACTCTGGGTGGGACGTTATATCTAAGAATAAGGGTCGGGTAAAGAAACACCTGCTCCATAGAGTTTTATAACTCTGGGGAGGATTGGCGAAGTAAGAATCCACAGTAACAAGCGGGAAGCACGACTGCTCCGTAGAATATTAGAACTCTGGGGAGGATTGGCTCTCCAAGATACACAAGAACGGGGTGGATGCACTACAGCTCCGTAGAATATTACAATTCTGGGGAGAATTGGCGGTCCAAGAATACACAATTACAAACTGCACGCACGACTGCTCCGTAGAGGATTCCAACTCTGTGGAGGATTGGCTATCCATTATACACAAGAACAAGATGGGAGCCCGACTGCTCCATAACTTCAGATGCTAACTTCTTTAGCTGGCTTACCTTTGCGTTTCGAGATCTGGTGATTAAGTGACTTCCTAAGCGCAGATGCCGGACTTTGATTCGCTTTGCTTACTCTTGGCTCACGCCACTGTGAGATCTTTCTAGGGTTGCGCTTGATATCTATCGATTATTGATTGATATCGATCGAGGGCGGCGAAGCTGTCCGTTTGGTTCAAAATCAAATTTATATTTTTGTATTATTTTATTTATGCGTGCTGGGACAGTGCGTCACATGTTTCACCATAAAACTGATAAGCGTTCCCTTTCTTTTGTTCGAACAACTTTATTATGGATCATAATAAATGAAAAAAAAAACTGTTTTTTTCTACATTCCGATATTTTTCAGGTTAATTTCTAATGCCAAAACGAAATAGATACGTAAGAAATCAAAAACATTAACCTTCTTCAACTAAAAGTTCGACGGAATGCAACTTTAATTCCCATACAATGTATGAGGTCTGGCCAGGCCCTGTGTGCGTGAACTAAAGTTTAAAAATGTGTGCGTGTTCGAGGGTTAATGGTAATACGAAACAAATTGCCTTTTATTCAACACTTCAAAATTGATAAAAAAAAATATGAAAAATACAATAATAATGGTATTCCTGGAAGTGATTTGCTTTTGATTTGCTTTCGATTCGATATCGTGAAACAGCTGATGACAGCTGCGCCATACAAAATGAGCAGTGTGCCCAGAAAATGCAAGGAAATTAAGGTCATACTAATTAATTTCGTAAAATCAGCTTCGAAGCTGATTTCGATTTGCTTTCGTTTTAGTGTGACAGTTCTCTTAGAAAACTGCTTGACTTGTTCAAAGATATTCATGGTTACTTATCTGCACAGCTCTCCTTAGAAAGTTCGAAGTTACAAATCCTTCCACAATTTTATTCTGCCCTTCCTCTTTGGATCTGTCGAATTGAATACGTGTGTAAATTGTATGAAAGCAAATCAAAATGAAATTTAGGTTCGTTCCTCCTAACTGCTTTGCTTTTGCTCTCAAGAAGGCAAATCAAAAACAAATCAACTTTCAGGAATACCACTATTATTTTTATATTTGAAAACTTTTAAATTTATTAAGTTAAAATGTAAGTAAGCCCCAGTTCGGGTTTCTAAATCCGTTTGACTTGAGCCTCCGAGACCATAAAGCTAGAGTCCCACCGCCCTTATAATCAAAATTGGAGTATATAATAATAGTTTAACTAAAAATTTATTAAATTAATATTTTGAGAAAGCAATTAACAAAGAAAGATAACTTACACTTTTGCAAATATTAAAAAAAACAAAAAAGAATCGATATCAGCGTTTGGTTTCAAAGTTTTTGAAATTGGGTGTGACAACCAGAAAGAAGGTGTCATTAGTTCTGGGCGAACAGCTCATTCAGTTTTGGTAATAGCTGCAAACTGTCTGCGGCAAAGTTGTAGCTGATAGTCCGCTGAAGAAATTTTTTCTTACAATGATTTTCAAAAAAACATATTTTCCGGAAATTATTCTTTAAAAACTTTTTTTTGAAAAATCGTATTTTTTTTACTTTTTTGAGTATAACTTTAACACATCAGAAGTTTTCGCATACTTTTTTGTTTGATACCAAACAAATCTTCTGACAGGGTTTTTACAATCTGAACACTTCTACATCCTCCAAATTGGCCCCAAAGGTGTTATTTTCCTTGTTGTCATATTTTTTTTTACTCAAGTTTTCACCAAAATAGCTGCCAATAAGCTTTTAGAGCAGAACATTATGCGTTTTAGTTTTTGTAATCCTTAAAAGTGGTACTCTGTCCATGAATAATGAAAAAAATTATATTTGAAAAAATGACATTTATTATCATTAAAAGAAACTGCAGTCGGGGCACTCGACTGCAACACTCTTACTTTTTTTTTTGTTTTGTAAACTATTGTTATTAATTTTCTTTTACATATTTCAAACGCCTTTGTGCTAAAATCTGTACACATTTATTAGCTTTAAAGCTAAAGCTGGATTATGAAGCAGACTTAGCTTTTCATTATTAAAGTATAGCGTACTTTTAGGCACTGACAGGAAAAGGCGATGTAGCTTATCTGTTGGTTTTGGAAGCTCTTTTGAACATTAATATAATCTTCATACAATTAGCTATTTACTTCATTTGTTTATCTGTGGTTTTATTGTTGTGATTGCTAGAGTTGTGTTTATCTAACTTCAGTTCATGTTAGGCATTAAACATATGGTATGTGTTAACAATTCAGAGATTTCATGGCAATTAAATTTTGTAAATACAATAGCTCGTGAAACCAATGCAAACCATTACGAGGGCTGCTATTTATATTCCACTTTAACTCACACACACTTATCTCTACGCCATTCTGTGACAATCATTCTTACCGGCAACACGCCGTGTCTCCAATAAACCGAACTTAAAACTAATCTGCGTTTTAAGCCAAATAGTTAGTAACATTTGAATGGTTATAGTTCGCGGCGAAAAACAGTAGCTGCCATAACACATACAAATGGCGTCCGGCTCAGAAACATATATACAACAACACAACAAAAGTGAAATGTGCAAAAAACATTAAACAATTTCACATAAATAAAGTGCCAACAATACAACAGACGGTTGTATCAAGCCCACATACAAACATGCTGACGGAGTCTTGCTGTTCTCGTGGAAGCTACGCTCCAACCAGGAGTTAAGCATTCGCATACTGCAACATCAGTCAAGTCTTCTACAAATTGTGAAATTTCGAAGGAAACATACACATGTAATTAACGCACAATAGCACACACAAGCACCGAAACATCATGTACGCATATAAGCACGTTCAAAAACCGCAACGACCAATAGTTTTCAATTAAATCATCAACAACGGTCTCAACCTGTTAGCAGCGAACAAAAGGATCATCCATACATGAAGACGTCATATCAGAGTTCAAGAAGCATCTTCAGCCTGGCTTAAATAGACACTCAAGAAACCTTGGTCCAGTCCAATTCACCTTGTCAAAAAGAGCGGATCTACACTCGCACAGGCACACATGTCGGATCCGCAACATCGATATGTCAAATCTTCACGTCCTTTACATCAACAAAATGTTCGAGCTCAAACATATGAATTCCAAGTTCCAGCGAAACAATCTGGCAAACATACAGTCAAGCAACCACAACATCCAGCCTAATGAGCCTCCGTACACGTGGAACCACAACACAACATATCCTGGATATACAAGCTAGCATTCAGCGTCAACTTTCCTGATAACCCAGTCAACTCAACGCATCATTTAAGGGGGAAGTGGCTGTGGCGGTTCCATTTCCAGTTCATCCAGCTTCAATCACAGATCCAGTTCATTTAGCTAGTTCACACATCACTAACAACTATCGATGTTATGTATCTTACATCTCTAACTCAAGCCGCCTTTCTGTGACATTCATGCTTACCGGCAGCACGCCCTCTCCAATAAACCGAACTTAAACCTCAAACTGGGTCAACCTACTCAACTTGACCTACCCTCGCATTAGTTTAATTTTCTAATTAGAGTTGCGTGTCTCTTAAAGTATTTAAAAATATTTTGTAATTTAGCTAAAGTCCAGTCTGTGTCATAAAATATAAAGTATAATCGTTTGTAATTAAACACTTACTATATGCACACTAACACTCACAATTAAATTAGCTCATGATTAAGTACAATTAGTTGGCTCCATATGCATGTACATATCTGTCTGGAGGAGATTCGGCTTTCATGGTCAATGTTAAAACTTTTATTCAATAACCGGTTTCACAATTTGTTTGTTCAGCCCACAAACGTAAACAAATGAAAATGAAATGATCTTTAGCCGACGCTGGGGAGAACGCACACTTTGTCAGCTCATAATGCCAACTTCATTACACTTCAGCACATCAATCATCGTATGTGATTTTGGAATTATTATTACGCTAATTTGGCCTACAATTTCAACTAATCATAGATATCAAAAGAAAACTGGAAAAGCCTCCAGTTAACAGCTGAAGCGTTGGAGCTAGATTGAATTAGCTAACTGAAACCGCAACGACCAGACGTGTGGCGAACGTTGGCGCAACGGCAAGTGTAATCCATTCCTTTCAGTGCGTGCTTTATAGATTTTCAATACGTTTTCGAATGGTTACATATTTTTTTTTTTTATTTTTTGGCGGGCGGTTACAGGTTGTGCATACCAATTGGGCCAACTTGATGGTGTGTAATTAAAGCAAAAACTAAACCCAAACCCAAAACTCGATGTAAGCTAGAGTTGAGTGCAATGGTCCGGAGCAGCAGCAGTGGTGTGGTCCGGTCTGGTCAGCTCTGTCGCTTCGCTTGTTCAGTTCACAATTGGCCTTTGCCTGGGCTGCGTTATCTAAAGTGCGAGCGGATTTTGTCACAGCGTTTAAAGATTAAAATTAATAATATTGTATGTACATAATTCAAAGCGGGGTAGGTTCAGCTAATTGCTGAAAATTAGTGCCTTGAAAGTGAAAAATAAACAGGGTTTAATTGTAGCTTTATAACCTTTTAGCATGATGATTGGGCAAAAGTTAGAGCTGTTATTGTTTAAGTGCCAAGTTGAACTTGAAATGGATTTGTCAATTTGTTTTAGGACATCAAAAAAACAAAGTGCACAGTGAAATTTTAGTGCCGGCGGGCTAACATATTTGGTATCAAAGAAACGTTTTGGAAAATACTTTTCATTATTTTGTAAAGTAAAAGTTCAAATCTAAATTCCTTAAGCTATGGTCCCACAGGACAATAATTTGCACAAATTTTCTTAAAAATTTGGAAACTATGGTAATTTGATAAATTTTGAACTATTTAGCCAAATTTTCGTCAAAAATTTGTGCAAATTATTTGCCCAAGTTCGCTAGCATTAGAATATCAAAGTTTGTGAACTAAAAATTTAAAAAAAAGTTGTTTCTAATTTGGTTTTGAAATATTTGAAATCGCGTTTAATAGCGTATAATCGCTTCTCAATGATTAAAGATTTTGAAAAGCATAAAACAATTTTGTAGAAACTTAGAAAACTTAAGCTATGTTCTCACAGGCAAATAATTTGCCCAAATTTTCAAAAAAAAATTTCACTAAATAGCCATGATTATAGATTTTTCACAACTTTTGTAAGCAATTTGATCAAAAATAGCCGAAAAGTTATCATTTTTCACAAAATTTGGGCAAATTATTTGCCTGTGGGACATTAGCTTTAGAAACTTAGCGAGTTTAGCATGCTCGAGGTCCGAAAAAGTTGCCTTTGTTTACAAACAACTATAGGCATACAGTACTGTTTCATCAACCTCCCGGTTTAATCGTCAGTAGTCTTCTTACTCTCCTTACAATCATTGCCATAATCAGTTGGGAACTGCTTTCATCTCTTTGTTGTTATGCTTAAGCTTTTAGACTATCTAATTGCAAAACCGTGAAGCTTTTGAGCGAGCTTAGAATTGCCCTTTAAATTTGAATGTAAGCTTGAATCAAGCGATTGCTTTGTTTCTAGAATCTTTTGTTAGTTTCGTTTTGAAACAAATTTATCATTATCACGAATTATTATAGTATTCACGAATTAATAGTATACAATTAATATATATAGAATCTATTAAATCTATAGATTTGCATTCCTGTTTTGATCTCAAAGTGTATTCTTTGTTGTTGTTATTGTCTGTTGTGGTAAACGAGGGATTTTTCGGTTTTCGGTGTTTCGTTATTTTCTATTTATTTACACAGTTTTCTATTTACACACGGTTTTCTATTTACAATCTTTTCGATTTGTCTCTAAGCGGTTTCTCTCTATACGGTTTCTACATCTGTCTGTCCATGTTATACCTTTTTAAAGTTTTAAAAAAAACCTTTTTTTTTAAAAATTTTAAAATTTTTAAACTTAGGGGGGGGCCCCAAAAAAAGTTAATTAAACTATCTAAACGACTTACTTTACGATTACTTTTAGGGACATAATAATTTAAAAATAAAAAAATAAAAAATTTTAGGTTATGTTTTCCCCCTCTAAAAAGCCTTCAAAGTTTCCACAAATATTACGTATACGACACGTTCACCGAATCGAAATTTCGTCGACGAACTCTCCGTATCATTTTAAAAGTTGTCAAATATGAATTTAATGGAGCAACAAATAAATATGGAGCAGAAATCAAATGTATTTTTGGTCGGTAGACTAAACCAAGGCATACTTAACGAAATAGGCTCACTCGCTCTCTCAGAACTCCGTATATTTGTGTCAAAGAGACCGAGAGCGAGAGAATAATATATTTCAATACAAAGCCTACTAAGCTACTAAGTAAAACACAAAAAATTCGTTCGCGGAGATGTTTTCCTTACAACAGTTGCTTTCTCATGAAGCAAAGAATAATAGAGAGAAAGGTTGCTCAGTCGACACTGCTTCTGTCAGAAAATTGTCAGCTGTTCGCTCTCATTTACGCTCTCTAGATACTTTTTGGTCAGCTGTTCGCTCTCTCTGGATACATTTGGGTTATGGTCGTCTCCCTCTAACCACAGTAATTTCCTACTGGCACTTTGAAGTATCTTTTTGGGCACTATAAGTATATTTTTGGGCACTATCGTTTAGCACCAGCAAAAATTGAGAGGCAGCGCAAACGTTCTCTCTAATTCTAATTGCTCCATGGCTTACTGACTGAAATTTATCAAGTTGTACAGAGAGAGAGAAAGAGTGAGTGAGCCTACCTTGTTTAGTATACCTTGGACTAAACCAAATTTTGAGGAAGCGAGCCCATTTCCAACGAAGAGATGCGTAGTATCCACGCTCTAAGATGGGACTATGTGGCTCGCAAGTTGGAGTCAGCCTGGCCCACGAGCGGGGTTCCAGCAAGACCCATATGCGCATGAAAGCATGGATATTCTAGTCAGATACTGCCGACATAACAATGGAAACCATTTTGAGTAACCATTTGGGCTACCATTCGCAATTCGCTAAACTCAAGCGACCGCTCCGTGGACTCTGTTTTGAGTTTATAAAAGAGATAGAACCCGAAAGGAAGAGGACTTTGCAGCATGTTTTTAAAATTGAAAAAACATTGGCACAAGTGTAATGCATTCGGGGGAGTCTACTTTGAGGGGAATGAAATGAACTCACAAAAATAAATAAAGATTTTTTTAATTTATAAACAAATACCCTGAATTTTTAGCCCATAGTAGTATAGTTACACTGCTCGACAAAATGAGAGTCGATTTTCCCCCATTGGACCAAACCAACTTTTTCTAAAGTAAATTGAAAAAAAAATCTAAATTATATGGGTTTTTGCGACCTGTTTTTTGTCAAACATTTCATATCTGGCTGGCTTGAGGTCGGTGGAGAGTTACAATTCAATGTAATCAACACAAATCAATAGAGATTAATTACAACAACTTGGAATAGCAATAACCACATCTTCTCATCAGCGGACTCTTGTATTGCATATTCACATTCAAACGACACTTAGACTCAGGTTTGATTGTGATGTCAGCGAATAACGTTTTGGGGATTCCAATTTATCCACTTCACACCCTGAACTTCTGCAATGGTTTTTATGAACGTGTTGCTTTTGCTTACCAATTTGATGTAATTAATTTCTTTTTGCTATGAGCTCTGCAAGGTGGCTGGGCAATCTGCCCAATGATCCTCCATAGCAGAGTCACGGCGTTGTAAATCCCAGGGTATTTGTTTTGTTTGTTTTTCAATAGGGAAACCGTTTTTCGGTTTTTATTGTAAACTATGGCGTGCCGTCCATTATTTTATATTTATATGGGTTTTTTGCGACCTGTTTTTGTCGCCATATTAAAAAATTCTATCGACGCGTTATCGAGATATTATTAAACGGTTTTTTCGATTTTGCCAAAAGTTGCCTCCACTTAAACTCTCATAACTTTTTTGTTTTTCAATCGATTTGAAAGCTCTAAACAAATTTTAAAAGAATACTTGGCCAAACAGATTGTTCTCGGACAAAAATGAGCTGGGATCTGTGCTGTTAGAGCTATGAGCTCAAATAAAGAAAAAACATTATTTTATTTTGCTAAATTTCAAAATTTATCGAAATAAAAACGCAGTAAAACAGTAAAAAAATATTCAATTTACTTCAAATAAAACCTCACATGAAACTCGGACATAAGGTGGATTTTATTCAATTTTTGGTGAAAAGGGTAGACTGACAAGTTTTCAAATTACTTCAGCATTTACAGAAACCAAGTGATTCTTACACTCAAGAGTCATATAATTTGATGTTCCCCTGATCGTACGTTACACTGTGACGGTATGACACTTAAGTGCGACGCTACTGGACGCAGTAAACCGAACCTTAGTTGCTGTTGAAATTATTGATGGCGTCTTCTTTTTACTGCACACTGCTAATATGTCGGAACCGACCGGATCGGATGACTATATCTTATAGCTGCCATAGGAACTATCGGTCGAAAAGTGGGTTTTATTTAGAAAAATTGTTTGTTTTAATGCTGGCGTTATTAAACTCTGATGTATTAAAACATTTGCAAGGGTATAAAGCAAACTTCGTCGTGGCCTCCTCGTTATATACATAAAATGTCCCACCTAGTGTACAATGACACATCATGGGTGTCATTTTCAAATAGTTTTGAGTCTACTATATATATATAAATTAATGTTTGTCTGTCTGTCCGTTATGCAAGCCTAAACCGTTATCCGATTGTGATGTAACTTTGGAGAATGATTGGACTCTTGCTTGCCATGGTTTCTAGGTTAAAAAATGTTCCAAAAACTGCGAAATTTGAAAAATTATACATTTCATTGTAATGAAACTTTGGGGATTGGTTGGACGCTTGCCTAGAAAGGTTTCCAAGTTGAAGAAATGGGCGGGAAATGGTCAAAAAACCGCGAAATTTGCCAAATTTCCGATTGCGATGGAACTGTGGGGCATGGACTTGGTACACATAATTGATTACCTAGCGTTGAACATAGGCTACATAACTTATATTTAAATGGTCAAAAAAACCGCGAATTATAAAAAATTCAATGAAAAAAATAATTGAGAAAATATGAAAATTGTATAAATGGCAATTGACCAAAAAAAAAAATTAAGAAATATGTATGTATGTCTAATTGTATTCATGTTCTTAAAAATATACAGACTCCCTGAGAAAGGATATATATAAGTGCCGAAACGCGTAGGAGAAAACATGAGCCAAAAAGTGTTTTGACTGCAGTAAGGAAAGACGGCCGAATAATAACCCCAATCTCAACCCCATAATTTTAAAACGAAAAACGGCCAAAAAACAAATAAACAAAAACCGCGAAATTTGCCAAATTTTCATTTAAGTATTTACGGTAAATAAGCGGTTTAGATTGAACAGTCCAAAAAATATATTGCGAAATGATGTGGAGATCATACGTACCAAGAATTCGGCAAATTTGCGAATTTTATAATGAGTTTAGATTATAGATTTGATGGCTGGCAATTGAAAACGAGTAAATTAGATTTGTCTTTCAATCGGTATAAAAATATTAGAAATTGGCTAAATTCGTAAATGAGTTCTGATCGACATAAAGACGGGCTAAAATTGCAGAATTAAATAGACTAAATTTTCGAAAATCGCGAATTTAGCTAGATGAAGATTTGATAAATGGCCATTGTCAACTAAGCTTCATTTCTTCGGTTTGTGTTGAAAATTCCAAAGGGCCTCGTACCTGCTAATCAATTATAAATTCAAGATGCATCGTTAATATTCCTGAAATAAAAATTTTGACAAATTTTAGAAAATAATACACATTTAAAGTACAATGTTCTCACTTCAAGTTCAATTTGTTGAGTACACAAAAATTTGATTTGCGTTTGTTCCGTTTTCAAGATTATGTTCAACTCAATTGGAAGATAAGTATTTATTCAGGTTATAAGTTCATCCTACTATTGTGGATCTTCGGAATAAGGGACATATCTCTTTGGCTTGCTCCACCCATATTAAATAGGACCATAGTCCACGCAGTGTCCAATAATTGATTCACCAAAATGAACATCATTTTTTACCACCACAAAATTTATCAAAGTTTAAAAATAGATTTTTCTCTCTGAAGAAAATTGTGGATGGGGAACTTATTTTGCTTTGGCATTCATGTTTTATGTAGCCAGATGCGCTCGCTTTGTTTTTCAGAGATACAAAAACTCAAAATATTGTGGTTTGGAATTTGTTTGAAATGCTATCGGCAAGCCAAACGTAAACATCACTTACGTATTTAGTAAATTCATTGACTGAATTTTGATACAAATTTTCCCTTATTCCCTGCTAACCGGGCACCCACATGGGCAATCTTTGACAAACTCTTTCACTATTTAATTACTCAACTAAAGTTTATTATATCAAAGAAACCTGAAACCTGAACAGATGTAAACGTTTCAGGGCACATCTGCACAAGTCATTGATTTTCCCAGCAAATTAAGTTGACAAAGCGACAATTTAAGTGTGCTGAAATTATTTTGTATAAAACTTCCAAGTTAGACTGAGACCACAACAACACCCAAATAGCAGCAGATTGAACTGAAATAAAATGGCCAACACAACCACATCGGCAGCCATTACTTTGGTCAAACACAAAGGACCGGAAAATGGTAAGCAATTTGTTGATAAATTATAAATCAATGTTGCAATTCAAGTCCACTTTTCAGATGCAGGCGATCGCACAACTGTCATTAATATAGGTAAGTCGAAAGATTTAGGTGTGTCCAACCACTTAATTGTCAACTCATGCTGATTATGGGTTTGGTCGTTATCGATTAAGTTAGCCAAATCATTGTTACGGTGCAGAATTGAAAGGGGGGCGGCAAAGGGGACAAAGTTTAAGAATGAAAAAATTGGAGCAAAAATTGGATGTAATTGTTGAGTTTTTGGAATTTTGTTGTACATAAGAGATTAAAGTTTAAAGCCAGCTGGTGCTATATATATATACAATTGCATATACTCGCACATAATTTGTAATCAGTTCGACGCAGTTGGATTCCCTGCTTGAGCTACAAATCCATTAAACAAATACGTGGGTTGATTAATAAGTAAGCGTGTTTGAAGGCAAATGATAGGTTGATAATAGCGTCATGTACAAACATCTCTTATGCTTCCTCTTTTTGTTTTAATGTGGTATAATTCATGCTAATGACAGAAAATTTTAAAGTTTGAAATTTAAACTGATAAGCAAAAGATAAACTAGTGAAATGAAACTAGTGAAAAGAAATTTCAAAATTGTCAAAATACCTTTACAGGCAATTACCATATACATTTTAACAGATCCCAAATGAAAATACATTCCAAACGATTAAAACATTGGATATATTCAGCCGCACCAGTTCCGATTCCTAACTAAGCTTTTCGAGTTTGGAAATTAATAGGAAAATGAAGAAACTTAGAAAATATTAAGCTCAAACAAAAAGTGGCTAATTAATATTGTGCTTATCTGAGAAGGTTAAAACCATTTTTTTGGCTATTTATGTATTACTTGTATCTAAATGACTAGATTATATTTGGGAATAAGTTGGGTGGGAGGAATGGATTTATTTCTAGGAAATCCCCAAAACTGTGACTTCTGGATTCGTGGCAATCTACGGACCCCACGTTAAATATGATTCCTTTATTTTACAGTAAATCCCTTTTCAATCACTGGTTTTAGAAATATTATATCTCTATGAATATGGAAAACACTTCAAAAAAAAAAAATCTGATGATGATTTTTAGATTGGTTGGTATGAGCGAAATAAATTGAAAAATAGAACAAATGATATGTCTTCGTTGAAAAAAATCATAAAAATGTTTAAGATAGCTTGTTTTAAAGTAAAGAAGTATCATAGAGAGTCGGGAACAATATAATGGATTCCCTACAAATAGTGTAAAATAGGCTCACATTACCAAAAATCATTTCCGAATCACCGCCAACCCTTCAATATACTAGACTTTGTGGCCTTTTGTAAATTTGACAAAATTAATTACCAAGTTCGGAAAATGGATTGTGTAAGCTTAATTTCGATTTACCAACTTCACTCGCAAAGTTCTTGAGATAAAAATATGCTTGTAAGCCCTACAAGAAAAATAAATTTACAAATTATATACCTACCATATTGTAAAAATTTACCAAAAAAGTAGAAAAAAATAAAATCTCTTTACATGGACTTTAAACCAGGGCTGAAACCGAACCAAAGAATGCTAAAAAAAAAGCCTAAGCCTACATCTTTCTTTGCCGAAGTTTTTATACCCTTGCAAATGTTTTAACAGATCAGAATTTTATAACGCCACCATTAAAACAAACGATTTGTCTAAATAAAACCCATTTTCCGACCGTTACTAATTGGCAGCTGTAAGATATAGTAATCCGATTTCGACCAAAACTTCTAAATCTGTGTGAAAGCATCTAATATTAATAAACGCTGAGTTGGGAGACGTTAACAGTAAAAACAAAAAAGTTTTTCTCATGCTCTAGAGATTTTCGTAAAAACGATTGCACTTCGAACTGAACTTGGACTACTTTATTTGCAAAGTGCCAAGAATCAGACCGCCAACAAAATATATGTGGAAGGAAAACCGTACGCATTAAATCTACTTGGCTTTGAGCAGGCGGTTTCAAATCGCTCAACTTCTGTCATCTAATCTAGGAGCCGGGCATATTTGAGCCCCTAAACATATAAATTCAAACAGCTTTAATATGAAATGCTGAGTATATAATTGAGATTTCCGAACACACCCGATTAGCAATATGCAGTAAAAAAACTCTGTGCAAAGTTTCAGCTCGAGAGCTTTACGTAGAAACAGACAGACAGACAGACGTATAAATTTAAATAGCTGGTCAATATTATAAACAAAGCCTCAAACTTTAGACGATAATAATTTTATGACATTTCATGCAAAAACTCGGACAAAAACCTCGAACCTTACATTTCTGTACCTTTACCACACGAACCATACTATTTATATAAGTCTTTTGCTACCGCTGTACCGCAAGGAACCACAGTGGTTAGATAGTGACGGATATATTCCCAAAGGCACTGAGAGAGAGTTAGTGAGAATGAACAGCTGACGGTATCAACTGTGCAATCGGTCAGTCTAGATCAGCGATGGCCCTTGGTGGCATCCCGGGGCCGAAAATATTTCGCTATTCACATGTACACAACCCGAGCGCTTTCCGAAGCTGAGACCAAAAGAGCAGAAAGGCGTCATTCGCTCGACAGAGTTTGAAGCGATTAGGTCGAAGCAGATTCACGGAGCTTTATTTTCGCACACCAATACACTCTCACTTTTTTCGAATCCATGTTTGAAATCTATCAAAAATAATTTTAAATTTTTATTGAAAACAGTTTGGAATTTTTAAATGCGATTATTTTGGAACCACTTTTTCCAAAATGGTTACAAAACTTGAAGGAGTAACTGGTGACCGATTTTCAATATTTTAAAACCCACCATTCTGGTGTGAGCTAGATATCTTTTGATCGGATTCAAAATATCCATAACGAAAGTACGTTTTCAATGTTTTTATTGGACAACGTGAATTGGGTTGAATTGAGCAATAATTTTTTTCAAAATCATTGCTGTTGTCTAAAATTTTTAACTATAAATTACTTCAATATTGTAAGTATTTAAGCAGAGTGGGCACCTAACGAAACGAAACGTTTCTGAATCGTTTCGTTTCTTTTCTTTGCACAGAGCGAAATACTAACAAAACCCGAGAAAATGTAACTATAAAAAATGAGTTCTGTTAAGATACGTGAGAGCAAAACTAAACGTAAAGCGAAGTTTGCTTTTATTTTTATTTCTTCAATTCAGCAGCTGAAGTAGAACTAAAAGCCGATCATTCCGCAAACGATTTCTTAGTATACGTTTCGTTCCGAAACGTTCCAAGGCAGTCCAGCTGTCGGGAGAACAATATTCCAATCGTTTCGTTTGCGCTCTTCGGCAATATAAAGTTAGTGGTTTCGTTTTCCCTGACTGTAGTAACAGCTACAAAACATATGAATAGTTTCTTAGCTTCCGCGAACGGTTCGTTAAACGTTTCGTTTGTTTGCCCGCTCTGATTGTAAGTATTCCCGTAAAATATTGTCATCAAATTTATTTTTTATTTTCTTCAAGATCGACAAATCAGAATAAGTGTATTACTCCACAAAAGTTGGCTGAGTGCCATACTATTCGAGTTGATAAACCTAAGTCTGTGCCCGCATCGAACTATAGCCAAGCGACTGAAGAGCTGTTTGCTCTTTTCTCAGCTTCGGCATGCGTTCGGCTTGTGTATGTGTAAATAGCGAAATTTGTTCGCCCTCTGGGGGCAAGGCAAGACCATTGCTGCTTAAAGGTAACAATAAAATTCCCTTCCAACACGTATACTTATTAATCAACCCTCTTTGTGATATACATAAGTACCTACTGATAACCTCCCCCCCAACCATAGTATTTATTTATATTTAAGTCAACTGATAACAGCTGCAGGCGGCGTATTGTGAGTATATTTCTAGCTGAATTCAAAGCTTATTCATTCAGTACCAGCCGGCATTTGGGTTGACAAAGGTGTGTGTTCTGTTTGTAAAATTAAATTATTGTAGTTAGTTTCCCATTTCAAACCATTCGCCTTTTATCGAACTATTCGATATTTCGATAGCGGCAACAGCTGATGGCGGCATTTTCAGCCCCTACACAAGCGGTCACACTCAATGTGGTGGCAGTGTGTTTTTTGTTTTGAAACTTGTTTGAAAAAAAAAGAACTAAACTCAATTGAGGAGAAAAAAAGCTGCAACTCTCAGCTTAGTTTCAATCATCTCGCCAAGCTTGTCGTGAACGGTTGTATTGTTGGATCGTCATCGTCGGCGTCTCTTTGGGAGTGTGTTGCAAAAGTCTTCTCCTACCGTCCCCCTTCCGTTCCGCAATCAAACAAACAAAACAAAAAGTAGTTAATTTTCATAACAAATAAAGAGACGGCGTTTACGTTTCAAGTGAATGTGCAAGTTACCTACCCAAGTTACCTACACACATCCACATCTTCTTATTTCGCAGAAACCGAAACCGAAAGCGCACCCCCCCACCCAACCCAGACCGACATTATGGCCAATTTTGATGATGTGAGTGAATAACATAAAATAGTCAGTGCCAAAAGATAACGATTATTAAAAAGAAACATGGGTGCACGTAATGAACATTAAGCCGACTGATTTGATTTTGATTTTGTTATTTTTTTGTTTTTTCTCTATATGTATGCATCGCGTTAACCAAATCAACAACAACAACAACCAACGCCAATTACCACACAGACATTGCAGCGGGCTCGTCTAGCGTTCGCCAGCGGCAAGACCAGGAATGTAAACTTTCGGTAAG
This sequence comes from Lordiphosa stackelbergi, assembly GCA_018904235.1. NCBI lineage: Eukaryota > Metazoa > Arthropoda > Insecta > Diptera > Drosophilidae > Lordiphosa > Lordiphosa stackelbergi. Next base: position 28,262 of record JAEIFU010000853.1, read on the forward strand.
TCCAAGCTGAAAACGGCTGCAAAAGAGTAGTTAGTTAAGTCGGTCGTGGTCTTGTGTAAACCACCAGCTGTTGCCGCAATGCCCGCACAGGCCCAGTTTTTTTTGTGGCAACATCTGTATGTATCCATTTATGTATAGTTGAAAGATCATCAACTTTCACGCCCGAAAGAAAGCTTTGAACTTTGTGACCAAAGAAAAGCTTTAAGTGTGTGCTGATAAGAATTGTAGATCAACAAACCGAACAAAGTCTATTTTACAATTTGTATACATTCAGAGCACTCCACGACCCTTGACTCGACTTTTGTATTTCTGTTGTGTTTGCGTTTTGTACTTTGTGCTAAACAACTGAAACAACTGGCACTTGGTTATGTATATTAAACAATGCATACTCAGACGACATATGTGACAAGCAGTCGAGTTAAAATAATTACTTAATTGCAGTTATTTAACCTGGCTTATTCCAAACACACACGCACACAGATACAGTCAGAGACACAGTCAGTCTATCGGTTATGTTAATAAAAGTGTGAAACGGAAGTACGGAAGAATCTTTAACCAAGGCTGATGGCCATTTAATTTCATGATCTTTTTTTTTAAGTTTCGCTTTTGACTTCAACACGTTCTTTAAGCCAATTCTTCTATAGAAAATATAGCTTTGTTTATGCACACATTTGTTTCAAACGATTTATAATGCATTTTGTTTGTCATTTGCAAAAAAATTTTAGCTATAAATTTAGCTATTCACTACAGATTTTAGATTTATACAAGTAACTATACTTTAAAGAACTTTTGATACTTTAACCAAGTCTAAACTGATGTTTTCTTATCAAAAGAAAGTAATACGACTCAAAAGTAGAGAAGCCCATTCGATCCAACGTGTTGACCCTCTACCAAACCTTTGATCGCAGATTCTTGTGATTTTTATTAAAATCAAAGGATAGCTTCAGGCATATATTTACAGCCTTCATATTGATATTAATATTGTTCGTTTAAGGTTGATCAATGATAAATTTGTTCGAAAATATAGAGCAAAGCTAACTTCGGCTACGACATCTATATCAGATTTTGACCAATCTCTCTAAAGTACAGATGATACAGCTAATATTCTCATGCCTGCAAAGTATAAAGACGCTAACATTCAACACAAAAAAGTTTTTCTCACTAAAACTACTTTTTTGACCGATCTTTCCTATAGCAGCTATAAGCTATAGTCATCCGATTTGATTCAATCTAAACAGAATTGTGTGGTAGCATATAATATTGATTAGTAACAAGTTTGAGAGCTATAGCATTGAAAACAAAAAAGTTTTTCCTACTAAGACTTTTTTCAAACCTATATTTTGTATGGCAGCTATACTATATAGTTGTCCGATTTTCATAAATCTTTGTCGAATTATGTGAAAGCATAGAAAACTCATAAATATGAGGTTTGGGGACGATTGCGTTTAAGACAAAAAAGTTTTTCTCACTGAAACTACTTTTTCCTATGGCAGCTATATGCTATAGTCATCCGATTTGGATCGAAATTGACAGAACTGTGTGGTACCATATAAAATTGATCAGAAACAAGTTTGGGAGCTATAGCATTGAAAACAAAAAAATTTTTCTAACTAAGACTTTTTTCAAACCTATATTTTGTATGGTAGCTATACTATATAGTTGCCCGATTTTGATAAATCTCGGTGAAATTATGTGAAATCATAGAAAACTTATAAATACCAGGTTTGGTAGCGATAGCATTGAAAACAAAAAAGTTTTTCTCACTAGAACTACTTTTTCAACCGATCGTTCCTATGGCAGCTATATGCTATAGTCATCCGATCCGGCTAGTTCCGATAAATATGCAGCGTACTTGTACTAAAAGACTTCGCGCAAAGTTTGGTTACGCTTAGGTTGTCAAATATCGATATCGAATAACTTTTGACGATATTTTATTAATACTTATTTTTGGTTTTTTGGACAGAAATGAAGGTTTCCTAAGGGCATTCTCTTGGATATTAGTAATGTCAGTAATACTAGTAATATCCAGAGAATGCTTTCAGAAAATCTTATAAAAATACAAATATATTCAACAAGTATTCGATACGATATTTCGACATCCCTAGTTACGATAGCTTTGAAACTGACGAAGGAGATAGCATAGAAACAGACGGACGGACAGACAGACGCACAGACGGACGGACAGACAGACGCAAAGACGGACTTGGCTATATCAAGCCAGCTCGTCATGCCGATCAAGAATATATTGCTCACTTACTTCAAGCCTGACAGAACTCAAAATAATCCATTTTGAGAAAACCGTGTTTAAAGTTCTCAATGGATTGAACCCAGAAAAAAATTATTCTTTTAGTTTCGAGTTAATCTGGTAAAATATAATAAATTTAAAATGCTTATTAATAAATTTTTAAAATTATCATGTTTTAACTGAAAGGCGAAGCATGATTGCTACATATCGACTGCAGACAACTGATATATGTCGCTCTTACATTAACATAAAAATGAACCTGTAAAATGATATTGCGACATATTGTCATCTCACATGGAAAGTATAAAAGATATCGATATGAAAAATTAACACAAAAATAGTGCACAATTCAGCGAATATTTCTACATCATTAAATCAAAAATCGTATTTGTTGAATTATGCCAACTTTGAAGTAAGTGAGCGATATACACTTTATGAGGTAGGAGATGCTTCCTTTTGTGCGTTACAAACATTTGGATCTTATATTTTAAGGGTATAAAAATATAATTTTAAAAACTTTAAATCATTTGGAGTTTCATTAAAATGTAAATTACTATTAATATTCCCGACTTAAAGTCAATATAGCTTCTCTAGATCATTTAGAACAGGGGTGTCCAGAATCAGCTTACCAGCGCGTCAAAGCCCAACACAAATGCATAAAATATATTTCAAGCAACAAAAACAATACGAAATAGAAAGAGAAAACCGATTTTTGTTTGTGTGTGTGAGTAGTCGTTGCTACGCAGATCTGCCTCGATAGGGAGAAGCGTTCGGCCGTACGCGTATGCAATTTGTTGTTTCATTCGAGTTTGCGAGAGACATCGAAGAGAGAGAAGAGAGGCACATATGATGTTGCTGTTGCAGGTCTGAACGCGGCAACAACAAAACTCAAAGCACGCATATGTTTTTGTATTTGCATTATTAACTTAAACCTATACGCGCATATTATTCCTTTGCGTACCACATACACACATGCGTGTCTTGCGGAATGGGCAAGGGCGCACCTGGTTTAGAATCAAAAATTACAGAAACAACTGGTGTTAATATGCAATTCTGCAATTAATAGAATATTTCCACCGATTGTAAATTTGTATTTAATACTATTCTTTCGGGCCTATAAGTTTTTAAAACGAAATGTCATTGGAAAACTAAAAATGTATTAAATTAGAAGAGGCAAAAAACTATAACCTATTTTATTCAGAGATTTTGTCTATTAACAGAAAATTTTTAAGAATTATTTAAACTTGAAAAAAAAAACGAGAAGGCCAAGCAAACTTCGTCTTTGCCGCAGTTTTTATACCCTTGCAAATGTTTTGAAATATAAAATAAAAATGAGTAAATTATTATTAAAACTGTAACGCAGAATGTTCGCAGTCTGTTTGTTTTCGATTACTATCTCTCTAGGGAAAAGCAGCGATTGTAGTGCATTACTAAATATTCAGTCAGTCCGTCCGCATGAACAAACAGATCTCAGAGATGGTAAGAGGTAGAGGTTTGGCATGTATGGGACAAATGGTTTTTATAGTTGTAGGCAGATCAACTTTATTTTCAATTTTTGCCCCGCAATTTTGAAAAAAAAAGTCATATCTCCCACAGTTTTGTAGATAGATGATTTGTATTTTCTAGAGATAGTTAGTCATTAGCAATATGTATTTATTTGCCTAAAAAAGGATTAAGATCGGATGAGCGGTTCTCAAGTTATAAGCAAATAAGTGAAACACCCCCGCCACCACCCTCCCAGCATTTCACAACCAACGCCGCACAATGTTAGAGAGAGAGAGAGACAGAGAGAGAGAAACTTAGAGATGAGCGCAGCAGCAGCACTGCATTCAGCTCCTACTTTAGGTACAGAGTATATTATAGTCGGGATTGACAGACTTTTTCACTTGTTTTGTTTTGCTGACGACATTTCTACTTTATTTAGAGTTTGTGAAAATGTCGAGCCAATATTGTTGCGTATGTCTATATAAAGCAGCGCCGGCCTCTTATAGCTACCAGTACCGTAAATCAGTAGTATTTTTATGCAAACGCGTGCCAAACTTATTGTTGAATACTGAATTGAAAGTAAGACGACTGTGACTGGAGAGAGCTCTCTTGTTCACCAACACAAGAACATATTTCTGTCCTTTCTATTTGGCCGGCATTGATGTAAAACAGGGTTCCCCAAGAAGAGAGCGCGGAAATGTGACTGTCGTACTGTTACTGCACTGCGTTTTGGGCTGTCGCCGGCTAGCAAATCATTTCAGGGCAGGATCTTAACTCTAGCCCGCAAAGCGAAAATCCTTACAAATTCAAATTCTCACTATCAAAAACTGCCACCGTTAACGGCCAAACAAATCCCCAACCAACAAACAGCGCCATCTGACGGCAAGAGTGGTGACCCGGTTTAGCTGTTCCTACCGACAACGCTCCCATCTATCAATGCAGCTATTTAGCTTTATCAGCTGCCAGACGGTCGGGCTCACTCCAGGACTTGGCAACTCCCATCCAAATACACTCTCTCGCGATAAAACATGAGTTCGACAAGCACTCGGTGTGAATTGGCGAGTGTGTGTGGGGGGCTATGACTGGGAAACTGTGATGTTAAGTATCGAACATTATATTAAGACATGGTTCAAAACATCCGGGTCCTCTGTGTTTTAAACATTTTCAATGATTTATAAGGACTTAAGTGTATAACAATTTATTGTTATATTAATCCCTTTTGGACTTGCTATAGCTAATATTGATAATCGGGTGTGTCCCAGAAGTCAATGTATAATGGATGGTTAGTTCGTTACCTTGCCGGTCGACTTTAACCTTGAAGCTTTTTTTTGGAGCTTAATCTTATCTGAAGAAACTTACTGTTGTTTGGTTTTGGATTGTAGTTGTGGATAGAAAGAAAATCAGAAAATCAGCATTGTACCCATTTGGTGCTTATCGTGGCTTTAATCAATTGATAAATAGGAAAAAATAGAATCTTAAATATATTATGCCGAATTTTTATCAACTCAGTTGAGAACGCCTTGATGGGTTAGCCGAGCGGAACTAATGTTTGTTAGGTGAAAGGGGAAATACAATACCGCGGTTGGACAGGCACGACAAGCAATACAACTGTCCAATCCGCCAATTAGTTAGTTGTGTTCCAGAGCTTTCTTTATTCACTTACTTTCACAGAAAAAACTAGTATCGACTGCGGTTTCAGGTAAAATGTATTCACGGATAATAGATTTTGTAGGAATAGGTTAATATTAACCTAAAATAGTTAAGCAAAGTCTACTGATGATAGAAAAAAGAGGGTCTTGAAACAGCCGGATAGACGACCAGCCTGTTTTGTGGTACTGTGAGTGCCTTGTTCCTTAAGGTTATGAGCAAAAAAAACTTGTCTTATATGTTCTACAAATTGCCAATTCGAGAACGATTATAGTTTGAATCAGAATAAATTAAACCTTTAACTGAAACTCTCATTTCGTGGTGTACCCCATCCGAAATTCATATTGGTATATATCCCTACCAAATATTTTTATCAAAGATAATCAAAATGCTTGCCAAAAAAACATGATAACAAATGCGATTAAAACAAATTTTTGTTGTCAAGTGTAATTCCATTTTCGATTTCAATATGAAATCAAGTTCTGGATTTTATGCCCAATCATTGCACAGCAAATGTCAAGCTAATTGTATAATTTATATTCATAACGATCACAGTCCAATAGTTATTATTATCTATTTATTGCTACTTATTTATTCATGTTTGGACAACAACAATTGTGCAAGTGCAGGGGAAGAGCAGCAGCAGCAGCAGCAGCCTAAGTAGTTCACCTTGACCATGACTATCAGATTCACCTTTATAAAGTGACATTTCAAATCCTGTTACTAGCCGGCCTACCGGTTTTATAGTTCTAATCGCCAATAAACCAGCTTTGCTTCAATGGATGCGTCACTTCGCATTTAGCCAAAAATATTAACATTTGACCTTCAGCATTTGGAGAGTAGCCGGAATATTGCATTTAGCATTGATTTGATTTTGTTTTGATTTTTGTATTTCCTTCTAGACGCAAGCAATTGGAGAATCTGCTGCGCTGCTATGAGGAGCATGAGAATGAGATTATCAGTGCCCTGGAGGCCGATTTGCGACGTCCCAAGCAGGAGAGTTTGGTGGTGGAAACGGAATTCATGAAGAATGACATCAAGCACATATTGTTTCATCTCGATGATTGGATTAAGGCAGAGAAGGTAATAAAAATAATAATAAAAATTGATAATAAGCGCAACTAATTCTTTTTCTCTGATCTCCATCTAGCCCTCCAAGTCGTTGGTTAATATAATGGATGATGTGCAAATCTTTAATGATCCCTTTGGAGTGGTGTTGGTAATTGGAGCCTGGAATTATCCCTTGCAGCTGCTATTGGTGCCAGTGGCTTCGGCCATAGCGGCAGGCAATTGTGTGGTGATCAAGCCAAGTGAAATAGCCGGAAATTGTGCCAAATTTATTGCCGAAACTATACCCAAATATTTGGATAATGTGAGTATAAAAATGAAGGGGATAAATGAAAGTTGTATTAAACTAAACTGTTGTGTATTTAGGAATGCTATCCCGTGGTTTGTGGTGGACCGAGCGAAACGGCTGAGTTGTTGAATCAACGCTTTGACTATATTTTCTATACCGGTTCCACACGAGTGGGTAAAATTATACATGCAGCGGCCAACAAACATTTGACACCCACCACTTTGGAGTTGGGCGGCAAGAGGTAAGTGTGTTTACTTTACAAAGGTTTAAAAAATGCAGCTTTAGTATACATAACGGTTTTGAGAAGCGATGTACCCCAAGGTTTAGGTGTAAAGTAAGATTTATAAACTGGAAAATAAAGCAAATAAGTCAGAATATTTACAAAAAGACATTTTCATAAGTATTATTCGGAAGACAAGAGAAACAATTAAAAAAGGGGCTATTTAGAAGGTTTAATTAATGATCCGGCTCGAAGGACCAACAAAATTCAAGACTTTTAGCAGAATTTTAGACAACTTGATAAGTATTATTCAGAATTCAAGAGAAACAAGTGGAAAAATTGTCTATTAGAAGATTTAATTCAAGCTCCCGCTCGAATGACCAACAAAATACAAAACTTTTAGCAGAATTAAAGCCATATTGATAAGTATTATTCGAAAAACAAGAGATACTAGTGAAAAAGAGGCTATTTAAAAGCATTAAATCCGTAAATCCGGCTCGAAGAACCACCACAAATTGAGCCAATTTATAAGTATTATTCGAAAGACAAGAAAAACAAGTGAAAAAGGGGCTATTAAGAAGGTTTAATTGATGATCCGGCTCGAAGGACCAACAAAATTTGAGTCTTTTATCAGAATTCAACACAATTTCATACGTTTAATTCAGAACACTAAAGAAACAAGGGGAAAACAGGATTTCGGCTCGGATTACGGTTATTTAGAAGGCTTTCTTAATGATCCGGCTCGAAGGACCAACACAATTCGATCCTTTTAGCAGAATTTTAGACAAATTCATAAGTATTATTCGGAAGACAAGAGAAACTAGTGTAATAAAGGGTTATTAAGAAGGTTTAATTAATGATCCGGCTCGAAGGACCAACACAATTCGAGCCTTATAGCAGAATTCAAGACAACTTCATAAGTATAATTCAAAAGACAAGAGAAACAAGGGGAAAACAGTATATTGGCTCTGATTCCGGTTATTTAGAAGGTTTAATTCATGATCCGGCTCGAAGGACCAACACAATTCCAGCCATTTAGCGGAATTCAAGATACATTTATATGTAATATTCAGAAAACTAAAAAACGAATGAAACTGAGGGTGTTTTGAAGGTTTAATTAATGATCCGGCTCGAAGGACCAACAAATTTCGAACCATTTACCAGAGTTCAGGACAACATCATAAGTATTATTCGGTAGGCAAGAAAAAATAGTGCTTTGGTTTGGATTCCGTTTATTTAGAAGGTTTAATTAATGATCCGGCTCGAAGGACCAACCAAATACGAGCCTTATAGCAAAATTCAAGACAACTTTATAAGTGTATTACGAAAACAAGAGAAACAAGTGCGAAAAGGGCTATTTAGAAGGTTTAATTAATGATCCCGAAGCCTGTGGGGGGGGGCTCAAAGGACCAACACAATTCAGCCTTTTAGCAGAATTCAACGATATTTATATGTATAATTCAGAAGACAAGAGAAACAAGGGAAAAACGTGTTTGGTTGTCGAATTCCGGTTATTTAGAAGGTTTAATTCATGATCCGGCTTGAAGGACCATCACAATTCTAGCCATTTATCGGAATTCAAGATAAATTTATTTGTATTATTCTGAAAACTAGAGAAACAAGTGATATAGAGGTTGTTTTGAAGGTTTAATTAATGATCCGGCTCGAAGGACCAACAAATTTCGAACCTTTTACCAGAATTCAGACAACTTCATAAGTATTATTCTTTAGACGAGAAAATAAAGGGGTTCGGTTTGGACTCCGTTTATTTAGAAGGTTTAATTAATGATCCGGCTCGAAGGACCAACAAAATACGAGCCTAATAGCAAAATTCAAGACAACTTTATAAGTGTATTACGGAAAACAAGAGAAACAAGTGCGAAAAAGGGCTATTAAGAAGGTTTAATTGATGATCCGGCTCGAAGGACCAACCAAATTTGAGCCTTGCAGGAGAATTCAACGAAATTCCATACCTATATTTCAGAAGTATAGAGAAACAAGGGGAAAACAGGGTAACGGCTCGGATTCCGGTTCTTTAGAAGGGGAAAAAATAATGAGCCGGCTCGAAGGACCAACACAATTCAAGCCTTTTAGCAGAATTCAAGACCAATTTACATTTATGATTCGGAAAACTAGAGAAACAAGTGAAAAAGACGTCGTTTAGAAGTTTTAATAAATGATCCAGCTCGACCAACAAAATTTGAGCCTTTTAGCAGAATTCAAAAATGTTCTAAGAACTAAAATGTAGCCTAATATAAAATATAATAATTAATCACTCAAATAATGAAACCTTCCTATTTTTACTTTGTTTTTGAACGTTTTTGAAATACTTAAACTTTTTTTTAGTGTACTGTAATCTTTTAAAACAGCATTAAAAAGAAGGCGTTGGGTTAATTAATGAGACAGGTCAAATGACCCATAAAATTTGATTAAAAAAGGGTTCCGTTTGAAGTCTGTAATCATCCGACTCGAAGGACCAACCAAATTTTGTATATAAAATGGGATTCGGTACTAATTAAGTTAAAATAGCTCGTTAATTTAAATAATTAGGCTAAGATCCGGCTCGAAGGACCAACCAAATTTGTATATAAAGTGGGATTCGGTAAGGATTCAGTTTCAGTAGCTCATTAATTTCAATGGTTAACTAATGATCCAACAAAATTTGAATGTATTAAAGAGTTCAGTTCCTAGTCAGTTTCAGTAGCTCATGAATTTAAAAAGTTTTTCTAAATGATCTGGTTTGAAAGACCCTCAAAATATGTACCTTTTTGCAGAATTACTTTATTAACTTCTCCTTCCCTTTCTTCTACACCCTTTACAGTCCCTGTTACATTGACAAATCTGTCGAACTGCGTACAGCCGTCAAACGCATACTCTGGGGCAAGTTAATCAATTGCGGACAAACCTGCATTGCCCCCGACTACATTCTCTGCTCCAAGGAGGTGCAAGACAAATTCATTACAGAGGCCAAGGATGTGCTGCAGGAATGGTATGGCGACAACATACAAAGCAGCCCCGATCTAAGCCGCATTATTAACCAAAACAATTTCCAGTAATTTCGACCTAAATCATTTAACTTAACCTAGTCTCTACTTAATCCTCATCTTTACATTTTCCAGACGTCTGCTGGGCCTAATGAAATCTGGACGCGTTGCTCTCGGCGGTAAATATGATGCTACCGAACGTTTTATTGAGCCCACCATTTTGGTTGATGTCAAACCCAATGATCCCATTATGGAAGAAGAAATCTTTGGTCCCATCTTGCCCATTTACACCGTGGAGAATGCCTTCGATGCCATGAAGTTCATCAATGCCAGGTATGTCAGTCGTTGGTTCAGTTATAAATTATGCACATCATTTGTCCACTTCACCCAATACACCTCTCACCTGTCTTGTCCGTCAAATCGTACAGAGAAAATCCGCTTGTCCTGTATATTTTCACATCGGAAACAGAAGTTCAGAATCTGTTCGTCAATGGCACACAATCGGGCGGCATGTGCATAAATGACACGATAATGCATTTCTCTGGTAAGCCAGAAAACCAGAAAAACCCCAAAAATAAACTACTTCTGCTACAATTCCCTTTTGTATTTGGTAAACTCTAAGGTTATGGGCTACTTACCTTTGGAAACTGCCTGCTGACCCCTTTCGCTCTCTCGTTGCTTTTTTTTTTGTAAATATTTCTACCTTTTTTTGGTGATGGTTTTTCAGCGTTTAGAGTTGTGTGCTCGCCGTCGGCGTAACTAAAATGAGTAGAGCTTCCAGGTCAAGCGATTGCCCTTTATTTTACACTTGTCATTTCAGTTGTGTTTACATCAAATCCTCATAAATTAACGCAAATCTGTAAAACAAATAGAAAGTTGTGATTGTTTGGTAAATATTTACAAGTACTTGGCTGGACTTAATAATTCAAAGCATTCAAAAAACGGTCTTAAAGAGTTTTTAAACAGGCATAAATATTTGTGTATATCATCATCAAGGCACACAGACTTAACTTGGACTGTAGTCTAGGAAGGAACGGGATTTCTGAAAACTTCAACCGCAAGTAAACTGTTTTAAATTGTAATTCAATTTTCATCCAACTGCCTTCAATTTCGGTATGCAAAGTAATTGATTTTAGACTATCTTATTGCTTAGTGCAGGGGTGCCCAAGCTTAGTTTATGGCAATACTCAGAGCAGGGGTGCCCAAGCCCATTCCGCAAGCCACGCACTCGTTGTGGTTTGACGCAAAGGAACAGCTGGCAAATATACGGGGCACGCGCGCCATAAGCCTACATAAAACAAGCAATAAATTCATATGCGTGTTCTCTGTTTTTCTTTCGGAGCTAAGGTTTTGTTGTTGGCGAGTTTAAAACTGCAACAACATCATATGTGACTCTCTTTTTAAAAAGCAACAACTAATTTGCTTATGTCCGAACGCATTTTGCTATTCATCGGCACACAAACAAAAATCTGCTTTCTATTTCTTGTAGTTGTTCTTGCTTAAAATATATATTTTGCATTTGTATTTGATTCTACGCGTCTGTAAGCTCATTCTGAGCACCCCTGTTCTCTTTTTTCGTCTCTCAGAGACCAGGTTTTGCTGTTGTCAGTCACCATAACTTGGTTTCTCACTCTATTTCTTGTGGTTGTTGTTGCTTAAGATATGATTTCTTCATTTCATTCATATTTACGCGCGCGTAAGCTAATTCAAGGCACCTCTGACTTAATGTTTAATATTTTGAATCGGACTCCTCAGCGGTTTTTTAATATATATTATACCTTAATTTAAGCAAACTTAGAATTCAAAAAGATTTAGTGGTAAAGAGATTATTGAATTAACATTGAGAATAAAGTGAAAACCGGTTCGTAAGAGGAGGCATAAGATCTTCAATCTACTTAAGTTTAATATCTGTGGACTAAGTCTACCCGTTGAAATCGATTGACTAGGGAACTAGGATGGAATGGAAGACACATCAGAGGTGTCGAGAGCCAGCTTACGGCGGCGTAGACACTTTTATTAGGCTAAAACCAAGCGATCGCAAGATCGTTATTATGGTTGAACTCTAGATAACATGCAGATCGTTTGGTCCAGTACCGACGACAGATCTTTCAAATGTCTGCCCTATCAACTTTTGATGGTAGTATCTAGGACTACCTGGAATCAAGGTTCGATTCCGGAGAGGGAGCCTGAGAAACGGCTACCACATCTAAGGAAGGCAGCAGGTTCGTAAGTTACCCACTTCCAGCTCGGGGAGGTAGTAACGAAAAATAACAATACAAGAGTCATATCCGAGGCCCTGTAATTGGAATGAGTACACTTTAAATCCTTTGACAAGGACCTATTGGAGGGCAAGTCTGGTGCCAGCAGCCGCGGTAATTCCAGCTCCAATAGCGTATATTAAAGTTGTTGCGGTTAAAACGTTCGTAGTTGAACTTGTGCTTCATACGGGTAGTACAACTTACAATAGTAAATAGTACAATATCTTTATGTATGTAAGCGTATTACCGGTGGAGTTCTTATATATGATTAAATACTTGTATTTTTTTATGTTTTTCTCCTTAAATAGGAAAACCTGCTTTAGTGCTCTTCATCGAGTGTTATTGTGGGCCGGTACAATTACTTTGAACAAATTAGAGTGCTTAAAGCAGGCTTCAAATGCCTGAATAATCTGTTCATGGGATAATGAAATGAGACCTCTGTTCTGCTTTTATTGGTTTTCAGATCAAGAGGTAATGATAAATGGAACCAGTTTGGGGGCATTAGTATAAGACGTGAGAAAATTTTGGACCGTCGTAAGACTAACTTAAGCGAAAGCATTTGCCAAAGATGTTTTCATTAATCAAGAACGAAAGTTAGAGGTTCGAAGTCAAAAGTAATTTGTCGTTTCACTTTAGTTTGTAATATGTGTGAGCTTCTATAGCACCCCAGAATTGATAAAATGCTGAATCTCTTATTGCTCTTTATGTTTGTAAATTGAGCAAATTTCTGACATTAACCATTCTTCTGAGGTAGCTGAAGCAAATTTTTATATCAACTTCAAAACCCACATATGGATGGTGGGGAATCAGTTCGATATGCAGATGGGAAGAGAGAGAGAGTAAAGTAAGATTTAGATAAAGAGAAAATTGAAAGTTTTGGGATGATAGGGACCCAAGGTTCAGCCCCTGGAAGGCTGCGCATTTTGTTGGGTGAGTTCATAGGTGCATGACGGCTTCCTTTTGCGTTTCAGGGAAACTTGAGGGTTGAGGGAGTTGGAATATCGGGTGCATGAAATAAATTTATGTCTTGTGCTCGAAAAATTAGTGCAAAGTCATTACAAGACCGATCATCAGGACAAATCCAATTATACTCCACAAACGCAATTGAATGGCTGCTGGTTTCATTACTTGACAACATTTAGGCGCAACAGCTTATAAACAAAATCATTTGGAATACAAATTTATTAATATTGATGAGGAATAAAGATTGCCTCAAATGATACCGCACATTTTTAAGTTTGCCGTTAATTCAACCTCGGCTGATTGAAAAAATGTTCATAAGCCTGAAAGCCAAAATATTGAACCAACGCAAGGAAACTCATGCTGTACTTCTAAGATTTTAACATTACTTTGAGAAAGAATGGATGACAAAGGTAAGAAGTAAAAATAATCCAAAATTGTGAGGAGATAAAAATAAAATGCAAAATACAGAGCTGCGTTGAAATCAAAATTATTTAGCAATAGAATACAAATTATAATGGTGATTTTGACTCGGATTCTTTCAAATTGATGATTTGAGATTAAATCAAACGGTTGAAGTCCTTACCTGCTGTAATATGTGTGGATAGTTCGAGGCAATAAAGCCACGTAATCATTTCAAAATCGGAGTGCTATGACAAATTAGTAGAAAAAGCGAAAAAAAAAACACAAATCTTTATTGCTCTGCAGACCACTCAATATTGCAAGACAACTAATAACCACATTAAGAATATTTCAATAAAATTATTAATTGCTTATATGGCTATAATATTAAAGTGGAATGAGAGGATGGAAGGTGAAATATCCGCGGGTGTTGGTTGTGGGCGTTATTGCACTCATAATAGTAACATCCGTTGTTTTTACTTCACTTTTGAAAGTGAAATAGCGCCAACTGGGCGTTATTTCACTATTGAAAGATGAAACGGCCGCCCTTGGGCGTTATGGGCGTTACTTATTTGGAGTGAACTAAGGCCCGCGGCCGTTATTTCACTGGTTCATGCACCCAGAATATCACGTCTGGCTGGCAAGTGTGGTCTCGCCAGCTGTTTTTCATCAGGCGGAGTTGGGGTGAACGACCCCTACAAACAAAATTACTCTTGAGACCATTTATTGCACGTTCAACTGTCCTCTGGTGAATTCCCTTCCTAATGTGGTCCTCCACAAGGCTGTTGGCTAGCCGCACAGAGCATAGTGCAGAGAGCTCTGACTCCAAGGAGCTGAGAAATCTCGTGAAGATGGTCCGCATGGGTCATGGAGTGGCATTGTGTGACCGTACTTAGAGCAGCATTCTACGCCCGTTGCAGGTTTACCCACTGCGTCACTGACGACTGAGGATCATGCTGATGCAGCGTTCTGCAGCGTGAAAATTGTCTCCATTAAGGATGTAGAAATATCGATATCGATACATGTTCGAATTAATTTTTGTGTTTATTTGTTATACAAAATGGGGGTTCTTCTTATTTCTGACTTACAATAGTGACTATAATATGAAAAAAATATTTTTAAAATCTTTTTTTTCTCCAAAAACATAAAAAAGTATTCAAAAATTTATCGTCAAAACTTATTCGATATCGATATTTCGAGTGTCTCCATGTCTTTTTTTCCTATGAACTCCCTGATAGCGCCCTTTCGGTGTTCTCGGTGTGCTTCGCGAAGATTGTCGAACGTCACCACCAAAACTTTTGGGTACTTGCAAGGGGAATTGTTTTTCTATACACGATGACGTTGAGCTGGCTGTTAACGATCTTAGTTCACGTGATGAAGATGGTGGCTGTGGACTTTTCAGGGGATATGCAGTTAGGAGCTAAAACTCGAACCAACCGTGTGATGGTCCCTATCTGCTGAAAGAACGGAACAGTCAACCGCATAGCTTAGAAGTTTAAGCTCAGGTGGTCTGGGCGGTATGGTAAAGACGTAGAAGTTGAAGAGGACTCCCTGCTTCAACTTCCTGTATGTTGATTTTGCCTGCCTGTGAGGTAAGTGGCAAGCTATAGCTTCAAGCTCTCTGCATCTTGGAGCAGCTTGGAGTGGAGTGAGCGTATCGAAGGCCTTTGACAGGTCAAGGGCGGTAAGCACAGTACGCTTGTGTGGGCTAGGGATGTTAAACCATGGAGCAATTAGTATTAGAGAGAAAATTTGCGGTGCCATTAGTATTAGAGAAAGAGCAGCGATGGCCAGCGAGAGCGAGGCCAAAAAGGGAAAGTGTATAAGTGAGCGAAAATACAGCTCCGTGAATTAGCTTCGACCTAATCGCTTCGAACTCTGTCGAGCGAATGACGCCTTTCTGCTCTTTTGGTCTCAGCTTCGGCAAGCGTTCGGGTCAAGTACGTGTGATTAGCATAATGTTTTCGCCCCCGGGGACGGAACCAAGGGCCATCGCTGTGTTAGATCAAGACCACCATATGCCCAAATGTATCCAAAGAGCTCAAGTGACAGCGAACAGCTGACCCAAAAGTATCTAGAGAGCGTAAATGAGAGCGAACAGTTGACTAATTTCTGACAGAAGTGGTGTCGACTGAGCAAACTTCCTCTCTAATACTCATTCTCCTTGGTTAAACCCGTCTTCGAAGGTGGAGTTGATTTCGTATAGCGTGGTATTCTAATTCTTACTTATTCGAAATAAGTCCAAGTAAAGAAATAGATATACATACAAATTCCCAAAAATCCTTATACAAAAGCTTAGCGTCAAAACAATCTTTAAAACGTCTAAATTAGTCATTAATTTTTCAATATTCTTCAGAAAGTGTCAAAGTCGGACCATAAACTCTACATTCTAGACAAAGCAAATGTATTGTAGTTTCATTTCATGGCCAAGTACTTGTCTAATATAAACCTCAAATGTGAAATGTGACATGAAAAATGAACATCCTTTTGATTGTACATCATTTTTTTTGTTTTGTTGTTGTTCCTGTCCTTTTGATCCCACGTCTGTATATAGTAATCTTTCTACATCTAATTCCTTCCTTCCTGAAATAGAGAGAAACCTCTTGTTATTTACGTATTCTCAAACTCAAACAAGCTAATTAAAGAGTTTAAGAACAACACCACAAGTGGCGGATTCTGCAGCAACGAAACCATAATGCATTGTGGAGGTATTTGATCAATTAGTTATAAGCAATTATTTTAGTAGTTTACGCACACACACCGAGACACACCAACGCCAGTCCAGTTAAACACACACACCTAAGTATTTTTATTTTTCCAAATTCACTTTAAATTAAATTTGGCGGTTTCGGTTTAACTTTGTAGATAATGCTTATATGGGTTTTAACTAACATCAAAATGAATGTCGCGCAGCTTAAACTAACTTTGATTTAACTCCACAGTTGATGTTTTGCCCTTTGGAGGTGTGGGCATGAGCGGCATGGGCTCGTATCATGGCAAATATGGCTTTGATACGTTTACACACAAGAAATCTTGCCTGGGCAAAAATTTGGCTTTGGTGGGCGAAAAGCTGGCCTCGTAAGTGTTTATCTTTGAATTGGAATTGTTCAAGAATTTCATCAAATTTCTGTTTCAGAGCACGTTATCCTCCCTACTCGGATCGCAAGAGTTCGCTGTTATCATTCCTGTTGCGCAAACGTCGTCCACTGCCCAATTTACATTTGTCACATGTTTTGGCCGTGGGTTTGGG
Source organism: Lordiphosa stackelbergi (assembly GCA_018904235.1). NCBI lineage: Eukaryota > Metazoa > Arthropoda > Insecta > Diptera > Drosophilidae > Lordiphosa > Lordiphosa stackelbergi. Next base: position 45,070 of record JAEIFU010000853.1, read on the forward strand.
TGTGGGTCTGACAGTGCTGGTCAATTATTACCTACAGGTAAGAAAGGTATAAACTCATACACTGAAGCAAGTTCGGTTTGTGCTGTCTACTATTAAATTGTATTGATTTCTCACAAATATTCCACGTACACTACAACTTCACTGGGCCAACAAAAACATCACGCCTCCTAATCCATATGCCACACCAACCACATTCTAGGGTAAACTGTTGTCCCGTTAGGGACCGTTTTGGCGCAGCTGAGTAATCATCATCGTACAACGTGAGCCCGAGGATTTTCTTTAATCATACAAACATTTGGAATTTGCAATTATAATAAATGTACAAGCTTAGTATTAGAACCTCTGAACCTAACCCACCTCCATCAATTTTTAACCTGAATAAGATTTGAAACCGAAAACTGATTGTATGCATGGGTATGGGTACACCTCTCACACAATTACATCCACTTAAAAACAGTCCAATTGGCATTCCTTCCACTTCCCCCACATCACTGAAGTATTTCCACAATTTATATTTTCAGCAAAACTCAACTGAATAAAAGCCAATATAGTTTTGTACTTTTATAATATCGCAGCATATCGGTGGATGTCAAAGATGTAAAGCTTTTGGATACTTCGTTATATTATAATTATTGTTATTTAGTTTGCTATTTAATAAAACAAACAATTGTGAATGCTTATAACCGAAAACTAAGTGATCTGAGAACTTTTCTTAAATGGGATATATTAAAAAAGGAGAGATATTAGTTCACAGGAAATCATCTAAGACGTTCCTTGAGAAGCGTAAGATATGGGTTTATCGTTAAAAAGTCTCTTTAAAAGTTTATTATTAAAACGATGGGGGTGCCTCAATTAGTTTGTGAGGAATTTGATGTATTACCTCTCACAGTCAAAAAGCATGTTGCTTTGGCAAGAAAGAGAACAAGTCAAAGGTTTGGTATAGTGTGTGATAAATGCGAAAGCCCCTAGTGAATCAACTGAAATTAATCCACTAAGCTAGGACCTCTTTCTAGCAATTTTACATTTTGAACAGGCACACGGCGCTGACAGCGAGCAAGGCGGAAACCATGTTAAACCCAAGTTAGATAGGTATTGTGGGATTATTTAAGCCGTATGGGCATAAGGACATTTATTGTTTAATTTTACTTTTTTCCTTTATAAAGTGAAAGCGATGACCCATCTGATTTGGAGTGGGGTCTGCGTGAGCGTGTTTCTGAAGTAGAGATTATTTGAGGCGTTATCGTGAACTTGCATGTATCATAAATTATCTCTCTGACGTTTACATCTTTAACTAATATCTCGTCGTACTAATCGTTTTCCACATACTTCTTTTCAGAAGGTTTTAATTTTTTAATCTTTAAAAAAAATTTTAAAAAAAAAAAAAAAATATTTTGATAAAAAAAAAAAAAAATAAAAAAAAAAAAAAAAAAAATAACAAAAATAAATTGTAAAAATAATTATCTAAAAAAAAACCTTTCAAATTAAAATTTAGGACTTTTACATTATATCTTTATCCTGGCACAATATGAATTGTCGAACGCGTTTTCGCTAATCTGTTAATTAGCTTGATGTCTTTTGCTTTGAGCACTTTTTATTTAAACCACGTTTGCTTATCGTCACTAAATAGAATTAAAATCCTCTTGTTTGCTACAACAAAATCGGCGTATTCCTTGTCCCGGTCTTCCTTTATGGACCCTTGGATGCCATATCCTTAACTCAATTTACTACTTAATTGACCCTCGTAAATGTTTTGTCCTTTTCATCACTAACATTTTGCGTTTTTGTGTCCTTCTAAAATAAATTCTATTTGACTTTCCTTTTTTATCTTTTCACCAGTCCTTGCTTTTTTTTTGTTCCATCTTGCAAGCAGTTGGACACCATTTCAAACTATCATCAAATGCTACTCTAAATAAATCATAGAATATGGCTATCTAGAAGCCTTATCAATGGCGTAAGTGCAAGAGTGTGAAGACAGAATTTTGTCTTAAAAAAACCTATACCTGTGACTATCTTGCGAAACAGCCTTGTTGGCGTTGGTTACCATATCTGTAAGTAGATCTGGAAATCCTCTCTTTTAAGGTAGGCTATCACTTCTGTGAACAGGACTAGGATGCTGGAACCCGTGATTTTTTTCTTCTACCTTCAAAAAATCCACTCTTTTTTTTCCTACTCACTCTGTCCATTTACTCCTTTATGCCTCTAAATCTCAATTCCTTAACCTATAACTCTTTTTTTTATATTATTTTTCACACTGCAAATTGTACGCAACTTTGCCAGCTCCTTCTTTAAAATTTGTACCTTATCAATTGAAGTTCGGCCGCTAGTATACATATCGAACAGTTCATTTATTAGCCCAGTGCCTTTCTAATATGTTTCATGTTTGACCCTTTTCAAACTATTTTAAAATTGCTGAAGCATGCTGCTCATTTGCTTCTACGAATCCTTTTAGCGTTAAACCTCTCCTCAGACTGACCCCAAACTGACACCATTGAAGACTAAAAAGCCATTTTCTATTCTTTCTAATCCTTTCTACATTAGCATGCTTTTTCTATATTCTACCTAATACTTTTTCTCCCACCTCTTTTTTTTACCCTTTCTTTTTTTCTCTCTACCTCTATAATTACTATTTTCACAAACAATTAACTCTTCACTCTTTCTCCAAATCTTCTTTTTTGAAAAACTCTTCTTACTTATCTTTGTAAAAAAAAAATCATCCGCGTTTGAACATAACTTTTTTTTTACTGAACCTGCCTTTAAATTAAAAGTGCTGACATGCTCTGACTAACTCCTCTCTCTACTTCTACTTTCTTTGCCCTTAACAAACTCAACTTACTAAAAAAATATATCCACAGGTCCATCATCATCTCTTACTCCTCTCTAAACACTAACTCATAACACACTCAAACCTTCTCATCCAACAATAACCTACTACTAAAACCCACACTTTTCCTATATTTCACCAAATCATTATACATTCCTTTTCTTTTTTTTCTTGACCTTCCACACGTAATGTTATTTCTATCTTAACATCGAGCTTAACTTTATGGTCAACTTTGACTTAAAAGAAGTTAGCAACAGGATGAGCCTATGATGTGATTCTGCATGTTTCTGTGTTCTCTTTGGATGGGAACCTCTATTTTCTAACTTTCATATTTGCCCTATTCCCAAATTCTACCTAACATTTTAAAAAGTTCATGCCCCGGATAAGGGTAAACCTTTATCTTCTTTTTAGTCATCCCTACTTCTTTCCTATTCTAAAAATCCTTAACTCTTCAAACTAAATATTGCGTGCCAACGCCAAGTCGCGTGTTTAATCGGACAATTTCACTATATTGAAGCTCAGCGTCTATTTACCCTTTATAAGTTTGTTTAAAAACATTATACCTAACATAGTTCGTCTATGCTCAAGTGACGGTAAGTCTAAAAGCTTAAGTCTGGAAATATAAGGAGGAAGTCTCAACTGTGGGTCCCAACCCAGGTTGCGAAGAGCAAACAAAAGGAACTGTTTCTGGACAGATTCGATGCGTTTACACAGGGTAAGTGACTGAGGGTTCCAAATACACGAACCAAACTCCAAAATGGGTCTCACCAGGGATATAAACAAGAGCTTGGTCGTGTATGGATCATTGAACTCCTTAGACCAACGTTTAATAAAACCTAGCAAGCCCATAGCTTTGTTCACAGAAAGTTCAATGTGAGTGCCAAAAGAAAGTTTATGGTCTAGGGTAATACCCAAATCATGGAAAGATTCAACTCGTTCAAGTTGATAAGAATTCAATAAATAGTTCATCAGAAGAGGGGTTCTACGATAAAACGTCATAGATTTACATTTGTCCCTGTTTAAATGCAACAAATTTAAAACAAAGAATAAATAAAAGTAAAAAAAAAAAAAAAAGTACTTTATAGAGCACACGTATTCCACTGTATAAATTGACTTCCTGGTAAGAAAAAATCACTGACCTGAAGCAAAGCTGAATCATTAGGCGAGTTATGGCTCAGAAATATTTTTAAGTCATCTGCATACATTAATGCACGAGAATGCTTAATTACATTAGGCAGGTCATTAATAAATAACACGAAGAGAAGAGGTCCAAGATGGCTACCCTGAGGAACTCCAGAGGTCATAAATACCGGATAAGAGGTGCAACTATTAAATACAACTTTCTGAGTTCTAGACTGGAGATAGGATTTTATCCAATTAAGAAGCCCCAGCGGAAATCCCAACAGACGCAATTTCAGAATCAGAAGACAATGAGGGACACTGTCGAAAGCCTTACTAAAATCGGTAAAAATAACATCTGTTTGTTCACCTTGAGTGAAACCATGAATCACAGAAGAAGTAAATTCTAGTAGGTTAGTAGTAATGGATCTGTTTTTAACGAATCCATGCTGGTTCGGTGATATAAAAGGAGAACAGGAATGTTGTAACTGAGATGTTATAAGCTGCTCAAAGAGTTTGGGTATTGCAGACAGTTTCGCAATGCCCCTGTAGTTAGAAATGTCAGACCGTGAACCCTTTTTATGTAAGGGAATAATGAACGATTCTTTCCATGGAGATGGAAACTTAAACTGTTCAAGTGATTTGGAAATGTTTAGTAACTGTCAAGTCACTGTCAAGTCATTATTCACTGACTAGTCACTGTCAAATCACTGTTCAGTCACTGTGAAGTCACTGTTAAGTGAAGTCACTGTCACGACACTGCTTAGTCACCGTTCAGTCACTGTCAAGTCACTGTTTAGTCACTGTCAAGTCACTGTTTAGTCACAGTCAAGACACTGGCAAGTCACTGCTTAATCTCTGTCACGTCACTGTTTAGTCACTGTTCAGTCACTGTCAAGACACTGCTTTTTCACTGTCATATCACTGTTTAGTCACTGTCAAGTCACTGTCAAGCCACTGTCAAGTCACTGCTCAGTCACCGCATAGTCACTATCAAGTCACTGACAAATCACTGTTAAGTCACCTCCAATTTTCCCCTTCTCTTTTTACCCCACTTTCACTCCTCTCCCCCTGGGACAATCCGCTAAAACAACAACACAATATATGCATGACGTCAGCGTAACGTGACGCTGAAATCAAATTTTACTTCTACTAAAATCTTCCGTACCGAAATTAAAGATGTTTCACATCAAAAACTTTCTGTGTTCCTGAGGCGAAAAAGCTGAAAATTATGCAACATTTTGATAACTCGTCTATTTGTTATCCGATCCTTATGAAAATTTGTGAGATTATAGATATTGCAAATATAAATTTGAGTTTAAAATTTGAGATCGATATTTTAAAAATTGTGAAAGATATTTAAAAGCTCTTTTCCGGCGCGGAGCCAGGCATCTGGTGGGGACAAAAACCTCATTAAATTTTAAGAACGGATTTGACAAGAGAAAGTTCAAGAGCAGAGACCTCAAGCAAAGAACAAAAATTGCCCTAAAGAAGTTGCTTAACATCCCAGACCTGCAATATGGCGCAGAAGCATGGACAATGACAGCAGCGAATGAAGCGGCGATTGGCGTGTTTGAACGAAAGATTCTTCGGAGGATTTATGGACCTTTAAAAGTTGGCGATGATTTTCGCATTCGAAAAAATGACGAACTGTATGAGCTCTATGCGGACAACTGTCTGGTAAAGCGCATTAAGCAACAGCGGACATGTCACCAGGATCGACGAAGAAGCAGCTCCAGTAAAAAAAGATTAGTAAAATCGAAGGCGGCTGACTATGGCGACGGCAAGAAGGGGAAACCTCCACTAAGATGGGACGATCAGGTGCGGGCAGACATTGCCAAGCTTGGTGTGACCAACTGGTGCCAGCTCGCACGGAACAGAAGCGACTGGAGAGTATTAATCGCAGAGGCCCAGACCGTCAAACGGTTGTGTTGGCCAATAAAGAAGAAGAAGAAGGATTGGAAAAGAGTCTTTAGCTGAGGCAACTTAACAAATCCCGGAGAACTGAAATAATCACTTCTTTCTTAATAGCCTCATACACAAAAATTCTTACTCACATTTAATTAATCAAAAAACTCATCGTTGAATATATTCAGCTCATACCGGCAAATGCATCGAGCAGTTGAGCTAGAGTCCCTCTCTCTCTCTCTCTTTTTCCATATCTTTTAGCAGCGCCGTCTTAGTCGAGTCTTAGGTCATTCGCTCGCTCTCTCTTACGAATCGCACAAAACATCCGATTGGAATGAAGACAAATATGATTATTGTCAGGGTGCCAACAAAATTGTTTGATTCGCAAAGTTAGTTCCTTCGGGTGTTCATTAATGTATGAGCGTTTTGCAATCGAACGAAGCCGTTATTTGGTACCCACCGACAGTATCGGGGGTGCCACAGAAACCTCTTCCAACCAAATTCGAACCGAATTCCAATTTTTAGGTGCCACGGAAATTTAGTTTGGTTGGTTTCAAACCTCCCATCATTTGTTGGGAGATTACGCAAACCTCTTTTCTCACTAGCTCCATCTGCCGGTGGTAGCGCCATTTACTTGACAGGCAGCGCATTAATGGCTGCAAGTTATAGCTCATGTTTGGCGCCAACAAATTTTTAAACTTTGCATTTTATTTATAGAGAATATGACTTAAATTTGAATTATAATTTAAAAATGCATCATTAAACATATAACACAATCAAAACATTTCAGTTTTTTTTTTTTTTTTTTTTTTTTTTTTTTTTAAATATTTTTTTTTTTTTAAACATCAGAATTAACCCATGACTAAAAAGGGGAATTTTTTTGGCCAGAGATTCAGCCCTGTTTTTAGAGATGGAACTTCAATTGGAACATCTGGTGTTCTAACTAGATTTTCTATTTTATAAAAAAAATGAAATCTCTCGAAGTTCTGTGGCACCGACGATTTTTTCGAGAGATTTACAAACCAACCGTCGGCAAAAATCTCTAGAGATTTCTGTGGCACCCCCGTATATGGGTGTTTTGCGACTTGTTTTGATTTTTATACACTTGAAAAGTTTGAAACGCATAGAAGGAATCATCTCCGACCACACAAAGTATATATATTCTTGATCAGCATTACGAGGTCTGGTGGTTCAGAACTTCTAGTCATAGATCTTCTGGACCTAATGGGGGCGTATGTGGTCAGGTAAAGCTGCTGATCGGTTCAACTTGGCGACTTGGTTTACTGCGTCTCAAGTCGACTCACACCTCCTCGTGGTGACCACCAGAAACAGAGCAATGCATCCGCAACGCTGCTGGCTAACGTGAGCGGCGACCCGCCTTTCCCTACAGGGCAAAAATTAGTTTATAGGGTTAGTGCGTCGGGTTTGGTACCCACCACCGTAAAAAATCTCCACCAATGAAGCGAAGTTCCAATGAATTTTATCTCTTTTGATTCAATGGTTAATTATAATTCAATACAATCAACACAATTTAGCAGAGACAGCTGTTTCTGTATTGACCACAATTCTCTCATCAGCAGACTTTGTTGCCCTTACACTTTAACCTTGGCAAATAAAGACTTGAGAATTACAATAGAGTCAAACCTCAGTTGCAACGACACACAGGTCCGACAAGGCCAGGGGTGGTAAAGATTAAGAGAGGAGAAATGCTAGAGTCAGGAAAAACTTATATCTATGTACTTATAATCCGTGCTTGGGTAACCAGCGGATGCTCGAATGGGTCTTCCAAAGCTGGTTGTGAATAGAAAGCGCTGTGTAGTTCAACAGGGCTGGGTTTCAGGGGAGCAGAAGGACGGTGCGAACTTTGATCTTGACTGGAGTCGTAATTTGATGTGTGAGCAGGTAGCAGCTGCAAAGGCTTACTCCGGTTTGCGCACTCCAAGCTAAAATATCCAGGCCTGTTTTCGTTTCCGAGATCGATTAATCGGAATTGGTACCCAGAAAAAAATATCCATTAAGATCGTTTAATTTTTTTTTTTATATAATAATTTCATGTGTTCTACAAATCGCTTTTTTCAAACTCTAAATTCCATACTTTTAACTCATTTCGGGTCGTTTTGGAGTTGAAAGCGGTTTGTTAAACACGTGAGAATATCCTTTTGACAATTTTTAACTCTAGGGAATGAAAATCTAAGATCAATTTAACATTGAATGGATTTTATTAATATCCTTTTTACGTTAATAAAACAAACCAAATGGATACCGAATTTACATCTGTTTTTTACTCAATGGAGTCATTAACAAATAGTCTTTAAGGAAACTCTATTCTGACTCCCTTTTTTGTGTACGAGTTGTGATTCCTAAAAAACGATTAAAGTATCTGATGAAATATTTTTACCCAGAGGGGTTAAAGGGGTCCAATTGGGATGAATGTGGAAGCGCATTCATTTATCAGTTCGGATTCCGAATGATTTGACCGAAAACGAAAACGGGAACAGTCCTAGAATGTTCAAATCAAGCTCAATTTTACTTAAAACGAAAGCTTGTGATTTAAATACCAATTGGTAATTTGTCTTTACTTAATGTAATTAATGTACTAAAAAAATTGTTTAATAAAAATTTGTACTTTTTACTAAATTCGACGCTAGCTTGACTTATGTATATTCACTGCTGTCGAATAGTATGTAGATAAGAGGTAGTTAACGGCAAATGCAATTTATCGGTATCGATAACCATATAAAGGAATTTGAAAGTAGTAGTGAATTTGCGAATATTGGTTTAGACATTTTATTTGTTTTACCAATAGAAAATTTTTGGTAAATCCATCACTAGCGCAGAAAATCAAGGAAAAAAGAATTTCAAAACCCTTTGTGAAAAAGTCGAGAAATTATTCTTAAAAGCGTGCGATATCTACAAGAGGATTTAAAGAATCAGTTGGAACATTTAAACCTCAAATCAGAGGTTCTTAAACGCTTGTGATATTTAAAGTAAAAAGTATCTTTCGAGTCATTTGCTGAACATGCTCATCTAAGAATAGATTAATAGTCATAAACTAAAATACACGTTCTGTTGAAATTCGTGATTTCCGAAAGTTCTGCGCGCGTTCTTTTAAAATCGATAACTGGTCCATGCACTAGCAAATATGCGACCAACAAACAAATCAACCCTGTGTTTTGATTAAAGCAAATGAGAAAAAGGTAAATAAACATTAGCAAAATGGCTTTTTGTATAGCAGTAATTGGAAAAGATGTAAGTAATTAACTAATTCGACTCTAGCGAGATTTGCTTACACCAACTCATTCACTTTCTCATCTGGCAGAATGCTCCCCTTTATCTGGCCACCTCGGACATGGAACAGGAACTGGGTCTGCAGTATCATGTACACGCCGCCTTGGATGTGGTCGAAGAGAAATGTTTAATTGGCAAAGGAGCACCCGAGTCTAAGGAGCTCTATCTAGGATTGCTATACTCTACGGAGAATCACAAAATGTAAGTGTCTTGCTTAGGCAGCTTCGTGCTTCTACTCTAAAGATTGATTTTGCATTTGCAGCTACGGCTTTGTGACCAACTCACGAGTGAAATTCATCGTGGTCATTGATTCCAGTAATGTGGCTCTAAGGGAGAACGAAGTGCGAGCGGTGGGTAATTACGATAGAACCACATGGTGGTGTCACCACAGGGGCTCTCAAACTAACTTAACTTAGTGAGAAATAGGAACTATCGTTTGAAAAATGGGTCTTAGTGAGCAAAACTTTTTTGTTCTTAGTGTTAAGGTCTTCCATCTCAGCGATTATTCATTTTATAAGCTTTTACACCGATTTGCAAATTTTGGTCAAAATCGGATGACTATATCTTATAGCTGCCATAGAAACTGTCGGTCGGAAAATGAATCTTGGTGAGAAAAACTTCAATTTGATCGTTCTTAAGCTAGGCGATTGATAATCAGATGATTATCTGTCAGAAAATGTGTTTAAGTTAGAAAAAATTTTGGATTTTAATGCACAAAACATTTGCAAGGGTATTAACACTTCGGCACAAAGGAAATTAACTTGGCCTGTTCGTTTATCATATTATAATGAAGGTAACGTCACGTCAAATACTTATGCAAATATACAAAAATTGAGAATCCCACAAAAAAACATGTTTTTTCCACAGAATGCTTTACCCGTTTCGCAGAGTTTTGCAATTTTCTAAAAGAAATCAAAATCCGCTTCCGTTTTTGGTAACATCACGCCAGCCCTTATTTTTACTTATATCTTTAACTCCTTATGATCGGTTGATGTTGTTTTTGCTCATTGTAGAGCTATTTGGATGCTATCCAATTTAAAAACAATCTTTTTAAAAATTAAAGATTTTTTTTTTATATTTTTAAAACTAAAACCGTAACCGATAAAAATCTTTGTCTTATAAACGTAACCCTATAAACTTTATTAACATAAACGGTTATCAGTACCGAAACAGAAACAAATATTTGGGCTAATTTCGGGTTTTCATCTAGTAAACTAGTAAAAAACTTCGATTATATATATGTGCGTTTATTCACTAAAATTGGCTGCTTATTACTAATGTGCACAAAGGAAAAAGAGCCAACAAGAAAAAGACAACGCAGCTAACCAAAATCTTTACCTTTATTGTATATTTGTTAAGTATTCACACATATAATTGTTGTTCGCGCCCTCAATGTGAATAGAAAAAAAAGCCTTAAACATGGTTATATATGTATAAGTATGTGAAAAAAAGTGTTTCTGGCCCGCCGTCATCTTGACAGCTTGGCGATGTGATCTTGACAGTTGATAGAAGTGAGGAATAAAAAATTTTTATTCACGTTTTGACTCTTGATAAGTTTGCTAGTGGACACTACTGTTACCCTAACAATTTTTAGTTGTAAATAACGTGGATTTTTGGAAAATCTTAAGCCCAATTATCAAAGGCATGGGATACGTAAATATGATCAACCCGCAAAATGCTAGAAAAATTGAATAAAAATGGTAGAGTACATTATGAGCTTATCTGACACATTGCAGCTATCTGGAATAAGAAGAATGATATATCAAAGTGATGTTTTAAACCAAACCAATAAGATTAATAACCATAATCCACAACCGTAATTTAACCGAAACCGGAAAAAGGCAATCGGCGAAAACAGTAACCGTAACCCTAACCTTTATTCGTTTCGGTTTTAATCTGTGGTACAAACATAACGTTACATCAGTTTTGAAATTAGTTTTTTATCTTCAAAACTGTGGGAGGGAGCGTGACCAAAATGGTTATGCTATACTATGTGTACCGTTGGTGCAGAGTGAATATCTCCCAAAATATTTCAGATATCGATCTGAAATTTAAAACCTTATTATAACCTGGTACCACACAATATTTTATTCGCTCGAAATCAATTTCGCCTACGAGGATTTTTCAATTCGCGCACTCATGAGTCGGCGATTTGCTTAAATAAGCCCTTAAAATGCATTTTGATGAAAATAAGGCTTATTGGTTTTTGAAAGGTATTCAATTTGTGAATAATCTACATCAAAAAAATTAAACATTTAACATGTTAAGTTTATTAAATACGCATTTTACCAAATCGCTAGTAAAATCGCTGGTTAAATCGCTAGTGAAATTGGTCATTCACTTCAACTCACCAAATCGCTAGTATTTCAGTGATGCCACCTTTTAACATTTGAATTTCGAAATTAATCGAACCCAGTTTTAAAGTGTATAAAATAGCGATTTTTGTTTTAAAACAAAGATAAAAAAATTAGATTAACTAGCAATAATTTTTTTGGTTAATCTTTTGCTTTATTATTGTGCAATTTGTAAATCGATTGCTGCCAATCTGAGTTGAATAAAGTGGCAACGCCGACGCCAAAGTAATGACGAGAAGCCGCTCTATGGCTGCAAATGGTTATAATAAAAATTAATTATAAAGGGAAAAGCATCGAACAGATGTCCAGAGCGAAATTTGCATAAGGACTTCGCCCTCAACTCACAATGGTCGACAGAGAAGTTGTGGCTGCAGCCTGGAAAGAACTGACTTTAAGTCTGGCCAACCTTTCATCCGATTGCTTGAATTGAATAATGCGTGGCCGGCCTAATGTTATTTTCGAGCACAGCATCATTACCCTTATGATTTTGCCTACGCATATCGTCTGACTTAGAAAGACGGTCAGATGCGAATCAAAGATGGGTGCACTTTAGCGTCTCCTTACGGATTTGCTTCTTCCCTTAATAGTCGATTGACAGCTATCGTGCCATAGGCATTTATTTAATCTTTAGCTTACATTTACGTTCGCCGTTCTCTCGTAACCGCACAGCAGCTAGAGTTGCAAGGTATCATTTATATATGGGCGGGAGGGAAATTTAACCTTTTTGTGTGGGAAATAACAAATATTTAACTTAGTTAAAGAAAATTAAGTTTGATTTGTTTAAAAAAGAACTAACCAAATAGCTTACATTTCAAAATATTAGTCAAAAAAACGCATAAAAATGCTTAATCTTAGATGCACTTGCGGGCTGGCTACCCTATGTAGTCAAGTTCGAAAGGGTTTGTGAAACAAGTAAAAAAATGAAATCGCTCAAGTTTCTTGGAAACCCAAAAAAATCTAGCGATTTGGCAAATCGCAAAACCCCAATCCCCCAGAAAACTGTGGCACCCTGTATATATAATATTTATCTCTCTAATAACCCCAAATTTTTTTATGAAAATTTTCGGTTTAAGGTTTATTGGCATTTGTTGTTCCCCTCCCAAAAAATAAGGTTACGGCGGAGAAAGATGTATTTTTTTTTTTAAGCCTTTTTTTAAAAAATTTTTAAAAAATAATGTAAACAAATTTATGTATTTCCAAATTGTGTTTTTTATTATGTTACAAACAGATTAAAGTAAAGAAAGAAAATTTTACTGCTTCGATACGAGGGCTGTTCAAAAAGTTCTCGACCGTCAAAGTGGGTGTCCAAAAAGAAAGGTATAGTGCTGGCGGCTATGATTCCACGTCTTCAGGTTGTGTGAAATGAAAACTAAAAGTGGGGTTTTAATCAGTATAGATGTCATTCTGGTCTGACCCTCGAAAAAAAAATGTTGTAATTTTTTGATGTGAAACATCTTTAATTCCGGTACGGACGATTTTAGTAGGAGTAAAATTTGATTTCAGCGTCACGTGACGCTGACGGCATTCATATTTTGTGCTGTTGTTTTGTGAAGTTTCCTGGAAAACACACACACAAGAGAATGGGCAGAGGGCGAAAGCGAAGACGTAGGCGAGATGCTGAAGAGGGGCAACTGAAAGATCTGGTGGTATTTGGGAGGGATTTGGGTGAGATCTTATTTGGGTGGTATTGGGGTGGGATCTAGGTGGTATCTGGTTAAGATTTGGCTGGGATCTGGGTGGGATCTGTGTGGTATTTGGGTGGGATCTGGGAGGGTGATCTGGGCGAGATCTATGTGGGATCCAGCTGGGTTTGATCCTAATAGGATCTGGGATCATAAATAGGATCTGATTGGTACCTCGGTGGGATCTGTGCGCGAACTGAGTTAGATCTGAGTGGTACCTGGGTGGGTTGGATTTGGGGGGTATATGGGTGGGATCTGGGCGGGATTTGGACGGGATCTGAGGTAGTATCTGGGCAGGATCTAAGTGGGATCTGTATAGGATCTGGGTGGGATCAGGGTAGTACCAGTGCGGAATCCGGGTAGGATTTGGGTGGGATTTGGTTGGGATATAAGTGGGATCTGTGAGGTCAAATCTAGGTGGGAACTGTGTACGATCTAAGTGGGATCTAGCTATATTGGATCTGGGTAGGAGCTTTGTGGGTAACAAGACAAATGATCTTGTTGCTGGTATTTCTACTCCCTGTTAGTTTTCTTCCTTTCTAAAGAGTGCCATTAAGAGAGCTTGTGATTTGAAAATATGTTATCATGTTTCACATCAAAGACTCGTGAGTGTTAACGACACTCACACCTTTTTTTTTAACAAAATGGCGGCCATTGAAATATGAAAAATCAATTTTGGGCCCTTTTTTGTAGTTTAGTGTAACAAAAAAAATAGTAAACATTTTTTTAAAATTATGATTTAGGGTCAGACTAGAATGGTGACAATTCTGCGTCGATTTCACTTTGAATCATCAAAATCGTTTCAGTGTGAATGGAGATATCAAGGCCGCCAGTTCAAAAAACGTGGTTTCGAGAAAAATGCGTTTAAAGTTTGAAGTAATTTGAAAATTGCTGGTGTGTTGAAAAATTCGGGACCCTTAAAATACCCTGGCTGAACTCAATCACAAACTTGAAATTCTAGCAGGATCTCACTTGATCTTGCCTTATTTTAAGGGATTACGCGGGAATCCCTAACTAAACAAACTCAAAAATGTGGTTAATCAATATAAAAACTTAGCTTGGGGAACTATGGAATATTAGGTCCTGGAAAATCATTTGTCAAAAGAAGTCTACAAACCAAATTGATTTAATGTTTTCTTTGATTTCTTAAAAAAATCTAAAATTTATCTAAATTGTTTTTTCCAGATCTTTCGCAATCTTCACATGCTTTATACTGATGCGGTATGCAATCCATTTTACATTCCCGGTGAATCGCTAACTTCCAAGTGAGCCCCCTCCCCAAATTTAATAAATTTCACTTTCAGTTAATTCGTGTAATTTTTATATTTCCAGAAAATTTGATCGATCTGTGCAAAAACTGATGAATGGCAATGCCTAGATTTTTGGGAATTAGTTAGTTACTGTATTGTAATGTCAAGGTGGCGCTATTCCATCTTTTATGTTTTGATAACCGGTTCTGGTTTTTGAAGACCAAATGAAAATGTTATGCTAATGCGTCTACATATATTTGATAAAATATAATAATGACAATTAATTACGATGTTCCCACTAGCTTAAACTAGACAGGTTAGAAGATGTCTGCGTCTCAGACATGGATGGCTTCCGCTTGTGTTTTTTTTTTTTTTTTTTGTTTTCAAATTTCAGCGCGCGCTGAGATTTGTGTGTAGATATCGAATTATCACATGCATAATTAATGAACTACAAAAATTCCCTACGTCATCATGGATTTGGCATCGTATAAAAAGAGTCGCGATTTGCACTTCAACTATCAGTAAGTCTAACCAAGTCTACTAGCAAACAACATGAAGATCATTGTGAGTTAACCCAAAGCATCTAAGTAAATTATGTGGAATAACTAAGCAATAATATTTTTCCTTTTAAAGATTGCTCTCGCTTGCCTGCTGGCTTTGGCTTATGCCAACGAGGATGCTACAGTACTTCGCAACGATGCCGAAGTCAACGTTGAGGATTTCAGATATGCCTATGAACTTAGCAATTCCGCTAAAGCGGAACAACAAGGACAGTTGAAAGCCGAAAATACTTGGAAAGTCAATGGTCAATATTCGTACACATCTCCCGAGGGCGAGCAAGTGTCTGTTCAGTATACTGCCGACGAAAACGGTTTCCAGGTGGTGTCTGCCAACCCACCACTGCCAACATCTCCCCCAATTCCCGAGGCCATCCAGCGCGCACTAGAATATATTGCGGCTCATCCCCCCCAGCCGACCACTAAGTCAATATTACCAAATATTAAAAGCATAAAAATCTACTTTTTGGTTTGTTTTGATTAAGCCTACACAGGATCAGTTCAAGAGGTGGTTTCAAACGCACAGCGTTTCATTTGAATATTCAAATATTTTAAACAAGTTTCCAAATCAAGATTTATGTGCTGCCAAACAAAACGTAGGTCAAACCTAATCTATTGATTTGTAAATGGAAATAATTCATCTCTTTCCCCGTATTCTTCTCTTTTGTCATCGCGCTGCTGACCCGCTTGGTTTTCTAACCATGAACTTGAAACGAGCACAAAGGAAAGCGAAATCACACTTTTGATTTCATTAGAATACATTTGCATAAGCTTCATTGAATAGAAATAAATAAAAGAGGTCTATAGTGGAACCGGAGGAGCATCTTAACCTACGAAATTATTCCAAAAAGTTTAAGTTTCAAAAGATGTTGAGAGACAGAATTAAGGCCCTATTCTCCTTCAGATTGCTGTTTTTGGACCTTTTTTGAAAAAATTCTCATTTAAAAACGCAAAAAGATATTTGAATTTTGTTTTTTTTGTTGGATTAGTAATGAATGAAAGAAAATAAAAAAATGTTTTTCGCCGCGATACGAGGGCTGTTCAAAAAGTAATGAGACTTCAAAGTTGGTGGTGCAAAAAAGGTGTCGTCACGGCGGCCACGATTCCGGGTCTCCGGAGCGTCTGAAAAAAAAAAATATAGGGTTATGATCAGCATAGATGTAATTCTGGCCCGAAGTAAAATAAAAATTTTGCGATTTTTTTGGACAAAATGGCGGCACTTGAAATTGACAAATCGAATTTTGACCCATTTTTTTGTAGTTTAGTGTAAAAAAAAAATAGTAAAAAAAATCGCAAAATTTTTATTTTACTTCGGGCCAGAATGGTGACAATTCTACGTCGATTAAACTTTGTTTCATCCAAATCGGTTCAGTAGAACTGGCGGAATCGTGGCCGCCAGCTCGAAAAACGTGGTTTCGAGATAAACGCGTTCAAAGTTTGAAGTTCCTTTTTTGGGGAAATAGCAAAAAAAAATCAAAAATTAAAAAATGCAGTTTTAGAATGGTGACAATTCTGCGTCGATCGCATATTATTTCATCAAAATCGGTTTAGTAGAACTGGAGAAAAGTGGCTTGGCAGTCCGAAAAATTTGCTAAGAAAGTAACCAAAAATATTACAGATATTATATACTTACAGATATTAGTCGGCGATGCCAGCTGCATACAGCGGACCTTCCTCATCTTCAAAAAAACTGTTTTCAGGAGCAGTTCCCTCTGTTCTGCGTGCCATTTTGCCTTCTTTATATACGGCCGCAGCTCTAGTTTCTGAGCGGATTAATCAGTCTGAGCATTGTGTAGCATAGCCTTCGATAATTATCGATTAAAAGTCGATTAATAATCGATATCGATCTAAGGCGACAACATGTATCAGTACAAATTAAAAAACCAGCCGATACTTCACAGCTTTATTTACTCGAAATTTATTTAGTCAAAAATTTCTTGTTTTAGCAAAGACATTGTTCGACTAAAAAGGCTATATCTTCTAAAGTATTTCGAATTTCAAAAAAACCCCTTTTAGGGTTATATTCTTTAATGTAATGTAAGCTATAAAAAAATTCAAAAAAAAAAAAGTCGAAAAAAATTTTTTGCTGAAAGAGAATAGGGCCTTAAGAAATATCACACAAACTCAAGAGAGAAAAATATAAGAACAATTAGGAATTGAGAGTCATCAACTAGCAAGATTCTCTTTTTGCTTTAGAAACTACTATTTTAACTTACTTGGCCCGGTTGGGCGGAAGGAGAGGCTTCTAGCCGGTAACCAGATCCAACATAAGCCGAAACAAGTGTGAAAAAATAATGGAACCTGAAACTGTTCCGAACTCTGAACTACAGAAAAACGAATTTTTTGTTGATGTTTGCTTATCTGGGTTGTGTTGGCCGTCATTGCTCATCCAAAATAAAACTTCATTTTATTTTAAATTTTCCTCCTACGCGTTTCGGTCACATTTTGCGCCTTCATCAGGGAGCCTGCATTTATTTGTTTACATTAATTTCCAAAAACAAAACAAACATTACAATAACTTTTATACATACATATATGTTCACCTGTGCACTAAACTAACGTCGTTGCTTTTGTTAATTTGTAAATTATCTTGTGTCGTCCCATTGTATTTCTTTTGTTTTGTCAAATGTTTGGTTTTCTTGTTATTATTTTCCGCGATCGCCGCAGCGTACATGTAATTTATTTGGTCTACGTCGTCTTTATGGTTTACAGCCCGCTCTCCCCGCTGTTGAATCCGCAGACTTTCCAGTGTTAGTCTTACTCTCTCTCTCTTTTCTATGTCCAGCACTTTAACATTATCGAAATCAGCTGTGTGTCCAGATGTTGTCAAGTGTTGCGCTATCGCTGTGGTTGATTTGTTGTTTTTCGCATCTCCTTTGTGTTCCGCTATTCTAGTCGCAAGCGCTCGTTTTGTCGTTCCTACGTACAGGGTTGTCCATATTCGACGGACCCATCTGGCAACGCCATAACTTTTGACAGAGATGTCAGATCGCTTAATGACATACCGCGTTTGAAGCGTCAGTCCAAGCAGATTTTTACCATGGAACAATACACGCCACGCAAGCGCTCTGAAATAGTTGAAATTTACATTCAACAGAACAAGTCAATTGTGAAAACTCAACGTGCTTTTAAAAAATTTCACATTTTCACATTTCACATTGAATGGGACCGTAAATAAGCAAAATTCCCGTATTTACGCCACTGAAAATCCTCAGGAGATTCCAGAAGTGCCTCTTCATGACGAAAAAGTCACAGTTTGGTGAGGCGTTAGTGCGAAAACGGTCATTGGGCCGTTTTTCTTCCAAAATGAAAATGGCCATGCTGTTACCATCAACCAGGAGCGTTATCGCGACATGATGACCAATTTTGTGATGCCAATTATTCGTCGAAAGCGTATGAGGCAGTTCTGGTTTCAACAAGACGGCGCTCCACCGCACACAAGTCGCATAACAATCGATTTTCTGAAGAAATTGTTTTCGGGCCGTTTGATGTCGAAAAGTGGTGATTTGGACTGGCCAACGCGTTCGCCCGATTTGACGCCGCCTGACTTCTTCTTGTGGGGATATTTGAAGTCAAAGGTTTACGTTAACAAGCCAAGGACCGTAGAAGAGCTCAAGGACAACATTCGTGAAGAAATAGCCGCTATTCCGGCCGAAATGTTGGCGAAATCGATGGAAAATGCTGCAAAAAGGGCACAATACGCCATCAACGCCAGAGGCGGCCATTTGAGAGATATCATATTAAAAAATTGATGTAAACAAATCTACTTGGAACAAATTAAATGATTAAGATTGCCAACCGCCAAATTTTTATTTTTTTCTTTGATTTTTTTAAAAAAAACATGGGTCCGTCGAATATGGGCAACCCTGTATATATATTCTTGATCAGCATCAACAGCCGAGTCGATTTAGCCATGTCCGTCTGTCTGTCTGTATGAACGCGTCGATCTCAGAGACTGTAACAGATAGAGCCACAAATTTTTTGTTGAACGATTTCTCTATGGTGAAAATTTTCTCGTCGTGATGTTCAAAAATTTACAAGGATTAACAGAAGTTAGTTTTACGCTATTTTTATACCCGTTACTCCTAGAGTAAAAAGGGTATACTAAAGTCGTGCAAATCTATGTAACAGACAGAAGGAATCATTTCCGACCTTATAAAGTATATATATTCTTGATCAGCATCAACAGCCGAGTCGATACAGACTTGTCCGTCTGTCCGTCCGTCCGTCCGTCCGTCTGTCTGCATGAACACCTAGATCTCAGAGATGGTAAGAGATAGAGATTTGACATGTATGGGACAAATGCTTCTTTTATCTGCACGCAGATCAAGTTTGTTTCAAATTTTGGCCAAGCCCCCTCCCGCCCCCGCAATTTGGAAAAAACGTTATATCTTCTACAGTTTTAAAGATAGATGATTCGATTTTCAGAGATAGTTAGTAATTAGCAAAATAAAGCGATTTGCCGAAGAAATGATAAAGATCGGATGAACGGTTCTCACGTTATGAGCATAAAAGTGAACCAAGCCCCCCCCCCGCTGCCACACCTCCCACCCTAAATAAATGTTGCATACTTTTTGGATGGTCACACTAAGGAACGCAGGAACACTGTTAAAGTTTTTTCATTAGTAACTTTAACTTACGCTCTCGTTTGTTACGCTTAGGTGCATGTTAAATAGCAAATTCCTGGTAAGAATATTAAAATGTTATATTCCGATTTTATGATCCCAGAGTTTTGAAAGCTATACTATTCAAATTTGATACATTTTAGAGTATACACTGAGAGAAAAATCAAGAATTTTCGTACTTAAATCAATAATTTTCAGTTTCAAAAGAAAAAGTTACACCTTCGGTTGTACACCTCGGGTCTGGCTGGACCTATACAAAATGTAAGGAATCATATGGAATATAATGTATTTTAAATGTATTTATAATGTAATTAAACCAATGGCCATTCTATATTATAATGCACAAAAAGCCGGTGTCGATTGTATGGATCAAATGGTCACGCATTTCACATCAAAACGGCCAACAAGTCGATAAACTTCGTCGAAAAACTCGTTTTTTCTGTACTGCATGCAATAATCCAGTGTGCCAACAGCACTCAAAAACCGCATATACATGTTTTGCTTGCCTTCCAGCGATCCCAGAATAAATATCGTATCATATTTCACAATAAAATTTCATTGTAATCGCTTTTTCTTTCATCAACCTTTTTCGAAATGAGTCAAAATAAAGAACAAAAAAGAACAAAACAAAAATTGTATTTCTTCACAAACCCAAACATTTTTTTCGATTATTTTTGCTTCTGTAGGTAGCTCAATACATGCCAAAACCAATGATAAAGGTAAGAAATTAAAAAAATATTTCTGCGATGCTTCTAATTGACCTCGCATATGCCATATATCCCCATACAAATGCATGTAAATACAGACCCGAGGTGTACAACCGAAGGTTTTAGAAAAGGTGTACAACGGAGGGTTAAAGAACTTTTAGAGCTCAAAATAAGCATAATATAGACTTATTTATGTTAGCTAAGAGCGATTTGTACTTAAAGTAAGTGCTCGTTTTTACAACAAGAACGAAATGATCTTAATGTTTAAAAGTAAGGGAAATCAAAGCCAAAGGAAGCACATTACTTGGTACAGGTTATTTTGCAGTTGGGGCACTCGACTGCAACACTCTTACTTGTTATTTTTGTTATCACCCAAACTAATCAAACCGCCCACCTTTAGTTCTGATTTTCTAATGAACAGACACAGCTTTATTATTATTTCTTATTTCCCACCCACAAAACTCAAACATCGTCAGAGTTCGAGGTTTATTTCCCATATGAAATAAATGCAGCTAACAATTATAACTGTTGTAGCTGTGTGTGTGTGTGTGCAGATTTGAGATTCATTTACCAAGGGTTATATCAATTCATGTGATCTCCAGTTGTTGTCATCATTTTTTAGCATGCAAATGCAAATGTTAAAAATTTGACAGTGGATGGAGATGAGCGCGCGCCTTGTTCGAAAGATGAGTAGATCCCATTTAGCCATATGCCACTGCAATTATAACAACTTGGCAAAGTGAATGGCTGGGACAAAAAGTGCTCTGGTCTTGGCAACGATCAAGGCAACGTACCGTCATCGTCGTCGTCATCGTCGTCTCGTCTCAGAAATGTCAAAATAAAACATTGAAATTGGAAACTTTGACTTTCTGAAACATGTAGCAGCTAATCGCAATGGCAAACGAATTTTCCACATAGCTGCTGTCCATCAAGAGCAGCGCAGCTAAATGATTGGGTGCCATAAGTTAATAACAACATAAACAAATGGTCAATAAGTCAAAGTGACGTCAACAATTGTCCCCATCATAATTCATAAACCAAATTGTTGTATCTATAAATCAATTAGGCAAAATGCGAGCATGATTCGAATTTAAATAGCCAAACGAAGCGCAAAAGACAATAATTTTCGAATCGTTTATAAAATGCGGAGGGGAAAATGTTTTAACGAAAATATTTTCTTGTATATTTGTTTTAACGTGTGGGTGGGGGTGTGTGGTGGGTGGGTGGTCCGAACATTTGTTTAACCAATTAATTAATTGGTTTGATCATTTGATTAAAATTGTAATTTGTTCTTGAAATTGATTTGTATAGATGTAGACAGGTGTGGGAAATTGTTGGATATATTACATACTCATAAAAGCGTGCCACTTAAGAGTGCACTGAGAGAAAAGTGTTTGGGAATGAACGCTTGTAACATGCATTTAAATATACGGCGGAATGGACATCTATTAAATAATATGGAATCTCTTGGAATAAAAATTGTAGTCATATTCTTCGTAAGCAACTCCCACAAAGTTCAAAGTTGGGACCAATTTTCTGTTACTGTCTTCTCCAAGCATTGATGTGTGGTTTTTATACCATGATTTGTATATTTTACCGCAAGGAAAATCGAAATGAATAGAGAGATTTTAAAAATATTGACCATGTTTGTGTATGTGTGATAGGAGCTCTTCACACAAACATCTTAAGTTTCGGAAAGAGTTAAGGAAAATATCTTAATAAAAGCAAGACTCACTCGCCAGTCTATACAATCTTCAAGATAACGCCATACACACTTGAAAGTATAGAGAAAAAGTAACGTCGGTGATTAATTCATCTTAGAAAGAGTATTGTACTGCTAAATTTTGGAGTTAAGTGCAAGCATAACGAGACCTCGAGCCAGCTTAATATTGATGGTTTTATTATCATTAAGGTCGTTAAAGCACACACATATATAGTTCAGCCACGCGGAAACTATCAAAAGCCCTCAAAGACGATGATTTACAAGCTCAAAGAACTTACATTGAACGTCTTTTCCCAAACAAGCTCTAAGTTTGCTCTATGGAAAGCACACCCCAACTTAAGTCCACCAACTGAGACTACCACACCAATGAGAGATCATACTGGCTCTTCGGCTCGCAGCGATGAAGAAAGGGCAAATGTATTTCCAACTCATTTTAAAGCCGTTTTCCAAACCCAGACACAAATCATTTCACTCTTCCACCGATCTCAGATCCATCTTCACAAAATATGCTACTGTTTCGAGTGCGAGATATATCCAAGTCTAAATCCTAGGAGATCTGCGGGTAACGATCTAATCACACCAAAAATGATCATTCAACTTCCACATTGTGCATTACACTCCATACTCCATCCATCATGCGGCCACTTTTCCCAAAGATGGAATAAGTCTGTCATCATTATTATTCCAAAGCCTCAAAAAGACAAAACCCAAATATCATCATATAGACCAATCAGCCTCCTGTTCTGTTTAACTAAACTATTTACGAAACTGCTATTGCTATAAAATTACCTATTTCTGGAAAATTGCAACTTAATACCATCCCATCAATTTGGTTTTAGACAAAATGACGTTACAATAGAGCAAGTTCAGTGAATCACAACAGAAACACAAATTCGATTTGCCTTTGAATGCAAACAGTACTATAGTGCAGTAATCCTTTGCCTAGATGGACTTAAATATAAAATAAATACTTTACTTATCTAACAAATCGTATATGTTCTGTACTATCCACATTGGGCGAAACGGCCATTCTAGCGCGTCGAAATACAATTTTTCAAGTTTGAAAAAGCGTTAATTTTATATTATTTATTGATTACCGATACTTTGACTAGCTTATAAAAGCATTACGTTATATAGCTGAACAGCTGTGAGCTATCAAACACAACATATGTTTTGGCAAGTGCTTTTTAATTGATTCCCGCATTTTTGCAGTTTTTGTTAATTTAGCTGTGATATATAAAGTTCCCGTTGTTTTATTAATCGAGGCAGCTCTAACCGACTTCGATACCGTTACTCATGAAAAAACGTGTTTAACAGCTTAGCCGCGTTGCTTAGTGTGACCATCCAAAAAGTATGCAACATTTTTTAGGGTGTTAGCGGGAAGGGCTTAGTTCACTTTTTTGCTTATAGCTCAAAAACCGTTTATCCGATCTTTATTATTTTTTGGCAAATCGATTCATTTGCCTAATTACTAACTATCTCTGGAAGGTACGAATCGCCTATCTTTAAAACTGTGGAGAGATAACGTTTTTTTCCAAATTGCGGGGGCGGGAGGGGGCGTGGCCAAAATTTGAAACAAACTTGATCTGCGTGCAGAAAAAAGAAACATTTGTCCCATACATGTCAAACCTCTATCTCTTACCATCTCTGAGATCTAGGTGTTCACACAGACAGACGGACGGACGGACGGACGGACAGACGGACAAGGCTAAATCGACTCGGCTGTTGATGCTGATCAAGAATATATATACTTTATATGGTCGGAAATGATTCCTTCTGCCTGTTACATACATTTGCACGACTTTAGTATACCCTTTTTACTCTACGAGTAACGCGTATAAAAACTTGTTTGCATATTCATATAAAGGTATGTATTAAGTGTGTTGGTTTTAGCGACCTAATCTTCTTAAGTCCAAATGTTTGGTTGTGCTGGCTCAAGGTCATAATCTTGTCATGTCCTTAGCGCCAAACTATTGGTATGTGTTAAGCAAAAAATCAATGTAAGTGCTCCCCCCATACATGTATTACCTGAAAGACGTAGTGAAAGTAACTTGTATTAACAACCTGCCCTTAGTAGCCAACACCTGTCTTTCGTGGAGCAAAAGTAAAAATGTTCACAAATGATCAAGTCGCCATAAACAATTTTTGTCTGTGTGAGTCCTTGTTTCTTAAAATTTTCATAGACCACCTGCTAATATGTGCTACCCTTGCATTTGTTGGACCATATTTCTCTTCCAATTGGAATGATGTCGAAGGAAGCACTTGAATCCAGAAACAAGGATTATCGCAATATATGCGAACACCACACAAGAAAGTCCACTAGGAAAAATACAATGGAAGATGTTTTTAAGCACTCTAGTTTTCCGATCCTTTTATAACATCACTTTCCCATAGTGCTTTAATATCCTCTGCAAAAATTATTTGGCTTGATCTTGTCAGTAAACGGCTGGAAACTGATTTGAGCAACGACCATTTGAAGAATTCTGACAGTTTGGATTTCGAATAGTTTCTGTTATAGTAGTAGTAGTAGTCTTTATTATTATGAAATTTTCAGATTTTCATTGTAACATAAATTTGTGCCGACATTAAAAAACATGTTTAGAGTTAGGCTGCCTTTACACTGTTCGACATATGACACATGATAGTCTAGTAGTCCTACTTTTTGTTCTCTTTTAAATTTGAATAGCTTGTCAAATTCATAGAATTTCATTGGGAATGCGGGCCTACTAGATATCATGGGTCATGTGTCGAACAGTGTGAAGGCAGCCTTATACTAAAGGCTTGGTGTATAAACCGTCAGCCTGATGCTCATACCATCCTCATGCTTAAAACTAAAAACACCCACCTAAGCTCGTCGCAAGATACCCCATCGTTCCCAGCATAAAGATGGATTAAAGATCCCGCTCCAATTGTTTTTACTCTAATTAATACTATTTAGATTAGTACATTATTAACTCCATAGTCATTAGATTTTTATATAAATTATTATTATTATTACTATCGTTTTCTTTTTTTTTTTTTTTTTATTTTTTAGAATTTTGAAACCTATAATTTTTAAAAATCTCTGCGACAATTCTGTGCCGGTACCTTAATGCTGCAGCAACGTTAGAGGAGAGCAACGTCCATGAGTAGCAAAAAAAATGTGGTAGAAGTAAGTTGTTTTAGTATATATAGTTTTCGAGCGTTTACTGACAACTAAAGGCGTTCAATCTTGTTCAAGCTAATATAAGCATTTATGTACAGTGTAAGTCCTTGTGGTGTAAAAAATATCAAAAATGATAACCAACTACGACCAACTGTTATTGGTATGATGTCCGAAGAAGCTCTTGAAGCGAGGAATAAAGAATTCCGGAGTTTACGGCAAAGTCATACCCGAAAAGACATTAGATGCAATAGGATGGAAGATGTAATGAATGGGTTACTCATATCATCAGATCCGCTTATAACACCTTTGTCAAAAACACTAAATATTTGCAGTAAAGATGTAAAGTTGGATAAAGTCGTAACTGGGTTGCTCGCTAATTTGAAAAAAAATCTTCAATAATTCAGATTCTATATATCTATATATATCAAATTCTCGATATCAGATTCTCGATATCTATATGATTAAGTTGTATGGAAGCTATGATATATAGTTGACCTAAAAAATTGAAATTTAGAGAATAATTGATGAATTTGATAAAAACCTTAAGTTTTAATTTTCATTAAAATACCTTGCCCATTTCATAGTGTCGTCCAAACGTAAAGGTACGGATAGCTTTTCCGCCAGGTTTTTCCACTCTTGAAAATGTAATTGTTCTCGCGGTAAATACGAAGATACAATATTTGGAAGTCGGTGATCGGGCATACGCATTACCTTTTACCAGGTACTTGAAGTGGATGTCTGCTGTGTATACATGAAGAGGCTAAAGTTTCTGTTAAAAAATTTTTTTAATTTTAAAAATAAAAAAAAATTGTTAAGAACTTTTTTATTTCTTTTTCCAACCTTAAGAAAAGTTGTGCAATCTTTTTGATATAAAAAATTTTGATGTTTTTAAATTTAAAAAAAAATATTTTTTCTTTTTTTTTTTTTTTTTTTCACCTTTACTTTTTATTTTTATTTTTTATTCCCACCCTTTAGAGAAAAAACAGATTGCGTTCATCTCATTTACTTTTTTTTCAAAATTATTTCCCGTGGCGTTTTGCCCACTGTGCGATCTAACGATTTCATCTCAGAAGAGTTTGAGATTGAAGAATAACAAAATCTTAACAATAGCGGAACCAAATTGCTTGCCGACAAACTAAACACACAATAAAGTTATTATCTCATCCCAATCAATTAGCTGGAGCACTTATCCAAGTCAGTAGCCACACCCGACTAAAAAGGAAAGACCTACCAGCCCAGCCGTCCTATCAAACATCCCTCTTTAACCGAAGGACAAGTAAACAATTTATATCTTAAGATTTGAAAGCTTATAGTAAGTCTTTGTATGAAAAGAACCAATAAATACCAATATTTTATCTAAGTCAATTTCATACCCCAAGAACCGAACAAAATCCTGACCTTTGTACAGGAATATAGTTGGTTGAGGGAACACAGTTAACCCGCGGGGATGGGTTCTTGGACCTATCTTGTTTTCTATCTATATTAATGACCTACCAAGTCTTTTGTCAAAGTGTATGCGGATGGTGTTCACCTGGATGTCACCTTTGTGTAAAATTAATGAGTGTCTCCATAAAATAAGAGTATGAGCTGGAAAGGAACGGTCTGGAACTAAATCCACCTAAGTTAAACTGTTTGAGCTAGCTAACATCTAGTATCCTAGTAATAACCTAGTAAAAACGTAATTGGTAAATTTACCTGACCACCCATGAGCTAGTAAGCGTAAACCTGCTGTTTTTAAAGCCTAGTAATTGTTGATGTGACTAGCAATATTATAAGTATTTTGTACTTATACAACAACTTATATTTGGGTTTTCAAAAGTTTAATCAACATCTCCAAAAAAATTTCAATTCTTGCCCTTTTTTTTTGCTCCTCCATTAAATTGCCTTGAATTTTTATTCCTTCTTTCTTCTAGTGTGTTATAAAAATAATCATTATTTCTCCACATTAAGCTTAGCAAACCACTAGAAAAATTTTATCGCTCTTGTTTGGCCCACCGAGGCGTCGCCTGGATGGTGGATGGGTGGGTGTGCCCCATGGCTTTACAGTATTTTCTTTTCTTTTGTTTGGTTTTATTTTCGAAATTTGGTTGAAAACCATAAATTAACTTGTTACTTTTGGAATGTAGCGCCGGCCATGCCGCTGCCTTTGCCTCTGCCAACGCCATTTGACCATTTGGCGTGGAAGAATTTCAGAAAAAATCAGGAACTAATTTAGTCGTTGGCGGTAATCTTGCGGGTGAACAACAAGTGCACAGAGCATTAAAATGGAAAACATTGTGAGTTACTTAATGGCCTCACAAATTGGAGACTTCATCTTCAATTTACACCCATTTTCAGGATGAGGATCTGACCCCTGAGCAGATTGCTGTGCTCCAGAAGGCCTTCAACAGTTTTGATCATCAAAAAACTGGCAGCATACCCACTGATATGGTGGCCGATATTTTGCGTCTGATGGGTCAGCCCTTTGACAAAAAGATTCTGGAGGAGCTGATCGATGAGGTGGATGAGGATAGTGAGTGTATTCCATTTACGAGTGTCCTTTAACTAATCAAAACTGTAACTATTTAGAATCGGGCCGTTTGGAATTTGAGGAATTTGTGCAATTGGCTGCCAAATTCATTGTTGAGGAGGATGATGAAGCCATGCAAAAGGAATTGCGTGAGGCTTTCCGTTTGTATGATAAACAGGGTAATGGCTATATTCCCACCTCTTGCCTGCGTGAGATTCTGCGTGAATTGGACGATCAGTTGACCAACGAAGAGCTGGATATTATGATTGAGGAAATTGATTCGGATAGCTCCGGAACCGTGGACTTTGATGGTAAGTTGAATTGAATTTGGCATTGAGCCAAAATGGTGACATCTAGACTGATTTAGATTAATAGGGACCATTTTTTTTGTTAGCAATTCCGTGCTAAAAGTTTTATTTTTAGAGGATTACGCTGAATTTTCCTTTGCTTTTTAATACCTCTTAAATATATGTGATTCGTTTGGACCTATAGGTAGTTGTTACTGCATCTATATAAGCGACTCATGACAGTCCAGGCCCACAGGCTTGTGCCAAGAGAGCAAACAGCTTTTCACTCCTTGAAGTAGGGCAAAGCTGCTTTGTTTTTTCACTTTTTGGACTCGCTCTTCCCGACAAACTCTAATCTGGGTATATATGGGATAAGCAATCAGTGGCAGGTCAATAGCTTGACCCATGATACAACTAATACGGTATGGCACTCAGCCAACAATGTGGACTAAGCGCATTTGCTGAGAGCGCAAAAGAGAGTGAGCACGGGAGTAAAAGACGCACATTCACAATCTTTCGTATGTGTGTAGAAAAAAAAGCAATGCTAAAACAACAAAAACAACAAAGCGATCTGTGAGAAAGACACTTACCCCTTAGAAATCCCGTCGGCATAACCAAAATGCGTGTGCTCATACAACCTTCTTCTTCAACTGTCAACTATGCACTGAAATTTTGTGGACCGATGTGAGATCGCATTCAAAGAGTGCCATACCTGTCCTAGTTGTATCATGGCTTGACCCCAATAAACATCTTGGAAAAAATAACACTTTTTAAGAATTTATGAAACAAGAAATGCAGAACTCTTATATCGTTCCAGAGAATCATTAAAACTTTTTTTTAAGAAATTCTTTAGATTTCATAAATTTGATATTATGGGAGAGAAAGTCTTATGGCTATGGCTTATGCTAGGTAGCTGGCCATAACGTATTATTTGTATCAGATTAATGAGTTTCCCAAATTTTAAAAGAGAAGTTTTGAAAAGCTCTTTACCTATTCTTTGTATTTGTCTGAAAATTTTTTTTCTGCTAACATTGCCGGACCCTTTCATTGAGAAGAATTGATTTGTTTGTGGAGCAACTTTGACATGTTTTGTAGACCAAGTGAAGGACCACATTTTAAATAGTTTACGTTTCAATCAAAAGCGGTGTAGATACTGTTGGATAATATTCGTAGCACTATTTACGCAAGAATCTCTTGCCATAATGACCGTGTCGTCCGCAAAGATGGCAAAAAGCAGAACTTGAGAGTTCTCAATCGAAATTGTATCTCCAGTTGTAAAGAGTAGGTCCAAGTACACTCCCCTGAGGAACAATTGCTCTTATAGACCTCACGCTTGATTCAATTCCGTCAAGGATCACCGAGAAAACTCTCTCCATGAGAAAACTTCTCACTGCCTTGAAGAGTTGGGGAGGAAGTAAACTTTTAATCTCGCACCATAGACCATCGTACCATACTCGATCAAATGCCTGTTTAACATCTACAAATACTGCCACCACGTATTCCTTATCTTCATATCCATCAATAATTAAATGAACAACACGGATACAGTTGTTTCGGTGTGCCATGCGACTTCCTAAAGCCAAACTGAAAAGGGGGGGATCCACATCTTACTTCATTCAGTGCCAATATTCGGTTAAGCAGATGAAAAAAGGCTTGACTCCACCTCAGAGGACTCTTCCCAGGCTTGTAAATCATCACAATTTGGGCTTTCATTCCGCAGTTAGGAAAGCAGCATTAAACATAGGTACCTAAAACTAAACCCAACAGATCTCGGTTTGGTACATTTAATGGCTTTTAAAGCTAACCGAACCCCGGTATCGGTTTGGTTCAGTGGTTTCAATTTTTAGAGACAGACACGTTCCTGTTCTCAAAGTTTTCAAATTTCGAAGTTTGTTTCCTTTTAACTTCATAGCTTACAATCGTTGACATTATCCTTATCGCATTTGTTGTGACAGCTCGCTGTTGATTTCCAGTTAACAAAGCTGTTAAAGACTTTAATCAATGCCCCAGAATGGACCTTATGGACAGCTTATGAACGTGCCTGGATTTTAAAAATGGAAAGATTTTCTCTTATCTTACAACTTGAATTATGCTTTATCTGTTCTCTACGAATCGAATCGAAATCCACATATTTTTATCATTGTTGGTTCAAATTGACAGCTGTGAATTTTTATTTGCATTTTTATACCCGTTACTCGTAGAGTAAAAAGGGTATACTAAAGTCGTGCAAATGTATGTAACAGGCAGAAGGAATCATTTCCGACCATATAAAGTATATATATTCTTGATCAGCATCAACAGCCGAGACGATATAGACTTGTCCGTCTGTCCGTCCGTCCGTCTGTCCGTCTGTCTTTATGAACACCTAGATCTCAGAGATGGTAAGAGATAGAGGTTTGACATGTATGAGACAAATGTCTTTTTATCTGCACGCAGATCAAGTTTGTTTCAAATTTTGACCACACAACCACTTGCCCCCCCGCAATTTGAAAAAAAAAAACGCGCTTTATCTCCCACAGTTTGAAGATAGACGATTCGTATTTTCTAGAAATAGTTAGTAATTAGCAAAACAAATCGATTTGCCGAAGATATGATAAAGATCGGATGAACGGTTCTCAAGTTATGAGCAAAAAGTGAACCAAGCCCCCCCCCGCTACCACCCCTCCCACCCTAAAAAAATGTTGTATACTTTTTGGATGGTCACACTAAGGAACGCAGGAACACTGTTAAACATGTTTTTTCATGAGTAACGGGTATATCGAAATCGGTAAGAGCCGACTTTAACTTACGCTCTCGTTTAACCCTTGACTTGGGCCTTATTTCCTTTTCGATCATTTATCGATCTTGGTGTGATTTCTAAGGCTTTTTTTTTAACATTTTAAATTTCCATCTTACTATTAAGACAGTTTAAAATTATTGCTTAAACCGTTCGTTCGACTAAGGGACTAAAACTAAAAACATTTTGTCTTTGCCACAGATTCTTTTGGTCTTTGCAAAGTCAGAAGCATTTGTCTTTTGACGTAGAGAAGTTAGACCAGTGGCGTAGCGAGGGGGTTTGCGGCCCGCCGCAAATTTTTTGGGGAGTCAAATTCTGGTGGCACCGAGTTGCAGGGGCCCTCTTAAATAAAATATTCCTGGAGTTTATTTAGACTCTGCTGTTATTTCAACATGAATAACGTGGCAAGATTCTGCACTTCAAGATCTAGTAATAAAACAAGTGAGAAAGTCGGTCAAGCCCGACTATATTTATACTCTGTACCTAGAGTATTAGCTAAATGCAGAGCAGATGCTGCGCTCATCTCTAAGTTTCTCTCTCTCCCCCTCTCTCTTTCTCTCTCTCTCTAAGATTGTGCGTTGGTTG
The DNA here is from genome assembly GCA_018904235.1 of Lordiphosa stackelbergi. Classification (NCBI taxonomy): domain Eukaryota; kingdom Metazoa; phylum Arthropoda; class Insecta; order Diptera; family Drosophilidae; genus Lordiphosa; species Lordiphosa stackelbergi. The sequence goes on from JAEIFU010000853.1 coordinate 76,406, forward strand.
TGAGTGGGTGGGAGGGGGTAACGGGGGTTAATTCACTTATTTGATCATAACTTGAGAACCGCTCAACCGATCTTTATCAATTTCGGCAAATAGATACATATTACTAATGACTAACTATCTCTAGAAGGTACTAATCATCTATCTACAAAACTGTGGGAGATATGACGTTTTTTCTTCATCCGCCTTCTTCCTATCAAGCCCTTCCAATATATTGATTATATTATCAAGGGCGTATGCAGGGGGTTGCAGATTTGCAGTATGCTTTGAAAATTTTCTATGAAACAAAGTTGTGTTAAAAAAAAGAAGGATTTTATCAAAATAACCATATTTTCCATGTTAAAAACCAAAAATGAGCAAAATCAATAAATTGTTTTTAAATAAACTTTTTAATCAATTCAGGAAAAGTTATTTAATTCCGGCTAAGTCGACTTCCTCCCCGGGCGGCATAACACCACGCTACGCCACTGAGTTAGACTGTGTCATGATACAATAAGTATAAGGTAGTCTCGTCGGCAAAAGCTGTCCCTTAGCGTATGCTAGCAATAAGTGCGAGTGAAAAGCACAAAGTATAGTGAGTGTGAACGAAACGGCAATAAATATGTTGATTAACCCTGAACAGGTCCGTGGGGTTTAAAATAGCATATTGCAATACAAAGAGTTGAATTATTTTTTATAATTTTATTTTATAGATTATTTTTGTTTTTATAGTTTTATTTTTAATAATTTGGAATTGGCAACTAATTTTTTTTTTTTGATTTGAACAGAAAGTATTTTTTTTTATTTTTAATCTTGAAATAATTATTTTTCTTCCTCCTTAAGGGTTAAACATTAAGAAAAAATTCGTCCGCACACAACCTTCCTCGTCAACAAGCAAGCATCATGGAGCAAAGAATATTAGAGAGAAAGGTTGCTCAGTCGACACCGCTTTTGTCAGAAAATTGTCAGCTGTTCGCTCTCATTTACGCTCTCTAAGATACTTTTGGTCAGCTGTTCGCTCTCTCTGGATACATTTGGGTTATGGTCGTCTCCCTCTAACCCCAGTGATTTCCTACTGGCACTTTAAAGTATCTTTGGGGGCACTATCGTTTAATGGAAGAAACTTGCAAGCATGCACTGAGCTAAGGGACAAACACGAGCTAGCGTCGGCAGCCGACGAGACTACCTTATACTTATTGTATCATGGACTGTGTGTTCTAAATTAGTGTTGGGTTGTTCATGAGTGAGTGAAAAAAATCGAGTTGTTCTCTAAACTAAACAAGAGAACATGTTCTTCCTCAATTGTTCATTTTTGTTCAGCGAGTCTTGTTCAGTCTATCTTGTTCACTCTGTCTTGCTCTGAGTTGTTCTATTGCTCTGTCGTTCTTTTGCTCTGAGAGTTGTTCTGTCTTGCTCTGTTAAATGTTCAGTCTCTCTCCTGCTCTGTGAGTTTTTCCGTCTGTCTCGCTCTGTTAGCTGTTCAGTCTTGTCTTGCTCTGTGTGTATCTACTTCAATAACTAGTTCAGTGAATTGTTCAGTGTGACCTGACTGTTCACTTAGTTCACTGTATGTGGTCAATTTATGGCAACTCTGTATTAAGCAACCTTTAGGTGTGGCAATCACGTCCATGTCGCATGATGATTGGGAGTCAAACAGCAATACACACACATACTCTTGTAATCATTTGTTTTCTTTCTCTCGCTGAGAATGCAAGAACAACTTAACAAGAACAAGTAAAAGAAGAACAAGGGAACAAGTGAGCGATTTAAGTGAGTTGACTCATTTAGAAAATAAGAACAAGTTAACATGTTCAGTGAAATGAACAACATTTACCCAACACTCTTTCTAATACTGATCATCGGGGAGTGTTGAGTATCGAGTATCTAGCTCTTGGTAGAAATGCCAAGTATCGAGCAGTAAGAATCGAGTACTGAGTATCGAATACTACGTATCGAGTATCAAGTTCGGAGTAGAGAGTACTGAGTATCGAGTATTGAATATGGAGTATTGAATATAGAGTACTTCGTATCGAATTCTGAGTATAGAGTACTCATTAGCAGCACTAAGTATCGAATACTGAGTTTTGAGTACTAAGTATCAAGTTTCCAGTGCTGAGTATTGAATACTGAGTATCCAGTTGTGAGTATTGAGTACTAAGAATGGAGTAAAACACACATAGAATTCACCTGCTGCTACGGCAAAACAAATTTCTCTTCGTAAATATCTTTGGTGGTTTAGGTACGGGTTTAATTTCGAAAGCTTTACAAATTTAAAACTTTCGTTTTACTGTCCATAGCGGTTTTTTTGGTTTCAATAAAATAAGAAAATGGAAATATTACAAAAATGATTTAAAAAACATTTTCTAAACTTTCGACGTATTTCCAAAATAAACTAAAAGAATTTTCAAAAGCAAGCAATATTTTAGCATAAATTTAAGAAAATTATTTTTAGAAAATGTACACAGTTTTTAGGAAATTGGAAATGGCTTTCAAAGGCTTAGCCCCTGATCAAAGGAAATGGAAATAGTCATTAAAGAGGCTTAGGTTCAAAATTCTTAGCAGTTCAAGCTTAACTTTTTTCGGTTTTGGTGCTTTGCAATCTTTCGTTCCAGTTTAAGAGAATTGAAAAACCAAAAAGCATATTTGAAAGGAAGGATTTTTAGTAATTCAAACTGAAGAAACAACTTTGAAATTGCAGGAATCAAGTTATCCCTTTTCTTTATATTCTATAACTAATTGCTGTATCTTTCCTTTTCTAAATCTCTTCCACAGAATTCATGGAGATGATGACGGGCGAATAAATCAATTTTTTTCTATCCTAAAATGAGGCTTAAATAAACACAACACACACCCACTCACAATACTAATTTTTTACAACCTTTACTAAGTTTAGCTATAAATATAAACAGGAAATGAGCAGCTGCAGTTGCGGGTGGCAAAAACCCAAGGGCCAAACATTCTGCCAGAATGACTGAAATGACTCAATCGCCGCGTAATTAAAGTCCGCAAGCATTAATTAACCCGTTGATTGAATCTATTTATGCAATCTGGAGAGACGCCCACCTGCCTAGATTCCATCAGCGAAAAACTGCTGCTCAGCCGCATTTCATTTGTGTGTTAATTTTTTGGCAAGGCCAATGCGGCGTATGATGAATGTCGCGCACACGTATACGCAGCATGTGCTGTCCGAACAATCATTGTGTTGCCACTTGGCTGGCATTCTGGTGCACAGCTGGGCCAAACCAGGCGGCGGCGTCGTCGTCGTCGCATCTGAACAAGAAACATAAAAAATTGGCAATAAAATGACAAAGCTGCCTGCCACAAAATGTTGCCTTTCCAAAAGCAAATGTCAATATGCATTCTCCCCGGTTTTGGGATGCATTCAGCTTACACTTTGCTGTAGGTTGGCCCAGAAAAGGTCAAACACTGGACACGACGGTGTCAAAGAGTTGTTTCCCTTTCTAGCCGTCAGATTTATGGACATCCGCCTGGGTTTCATATTAATTCTAGCCACCCAGAGTGAGTGTTTCCCAAAAACGTGATGATGCGCTCAAGCGTTCAGAGTTTCGATTGCAGTTCAATTTACGAGCTTAACAACCAACCACCAGGGAGCTGGAGCTGGAGAGAGCGCCGGCTCTGCCGCCTGTTTAACATGGGTTATTGAGTAAACGAGATGCCGAGACAATAGTCGATGGCTGTGGCTGTCGTGTCCGTCTCCCTTTTGGCATGCAATTGTTTTTGCCAGCAGCTGAGGTACAACCAACACCATCAGCACCAAAACACACACACACACACAGCTGCACACGACGATTGCAATAAATGCCATAAAGTATCAAAATCTCAGCACTCGGCGTCTCGGCGCTCATTGCAGCATTTTTCTTCTATTTTGTTTTTCATTTGATTGCATTTGGCGCCAAACCAAGTATAAAAGCTGGAGAACCTGAGCTGCGAACGGCACATTAGTTCCGTGACAATAGCAGCGACAGCAACAAAAAAGGATTCTTAACAGGCGCATGGATTTTCAGTTGTGATTGTGAAATTTTTTTGGTGATTTTTGCTAACCTTTGCCAGGATACGGCTAATGGAAATGAGGGCATCAATGATGAGTGTTCAGCTGGTAAGTTGAAGGGAGCACATCGACATTAAAAGACGGAAAAATCTGTGAATACTCGTTCCAGTTATATTGGCATTATTTTGTTTCAATTTGGAAGTTCATTTGAAAAATTTCGGGATTAACTAATGGATTTTTGTTTCGGAGTCATTTTAAAAAATTTCCAACATTTTGTAAGATTTTGAAATTGAAAGTGTTTGACTTGTAAAAGTCTTAGAATGTTCCTTTGACTCCCATTCAGTTAGTAGTTCAATCTTTTATGACAGAGACCTTTGCGTTGTTGTTGTAGCTTACTCAAATCTGTCTCTTCCTCACTCTGCCATGTTAAAGAAGTTGATTGACTCTAGGCTTACTCTAGTGCGAATTGTCCAAGCTTGTTTACATAGTTGCTCAATTGTAGCAAGCGCCCCAAACCAGCTGTGACCTACTTCATCGATCACAAATCTCAAGTTCTCGTATAAAAACCAATGGACGGTACATATTTGAACCAGATCACTTTTTGAGTACGCTTTTAAAATATTTCCCTACCAGATTATAGCTCGTTGCTTTCCAGGAGTCCTTAACTGAAATTTTTTATAAAAAGGGTGATATTTTCGGTAAGCTCGTTAAGGGCGATTCCGTAAAGAATTTAAGGGTCTTCATAGGAAGCTACAAAGTACGCGATGCCAGTTGGAGCCCAGAAGTTTTTTGAACTGTCTTAAGTGCGACCCAGAGAATTTTGAAACTGTATTAGATATACTTGTAGATACCAGTATATAGTATAAAGAATTACAAACCTTCTAGCAAGCGATCTTGCTTTTATTCAGAACGTTTCATCCCATAAATCTAACTTAGCTAATGTTATATAATTACAGTGGCGTAGCCAGGGGGGTTTTGTGACTTAAATACTCTTGGTTCAGATGGCAAATGTCAAGCCAAGTAGATACCATGCAGTTCGACGTCTCAGTACTGAATTCGAGCTGAGAAATAAGAATTGCTCCAATTTATGACTGATTTCAGTATTGATTTCAATACTACCCAAACTAACCCATGAGTTCAGTTTGAAAGAACAGAAGGTCATGGAGTAGTACGCCCTGCCGGTGTAAAATTCATAATTGTCATAATTTCAGTACCAGCCCCATGGAAAATGAGTATTAGAGAGAAACTTTTCTCAGTCGACACCGCTTCTGTCAGTAATTAGTCAGCTGTTTGCTCTCATTTACGCTCTCTAGATACTTTTAGGTCAGCCGTTCGCTGTCACTTACGCCCTCTGGATACATTTGGGAATATGGTCCTATTGTCAGTATAAAGTATCTTTTTTTAGCACCAGCAAAATTGAGAGGCACCGCAAAGTTCATCTCTAAAATTTATTGCTCCATGCCAGCCCTTCCAAATCAGAGTTGATTTAGCGCTGAAGGGTACTAATCGTATGGTTTTGCTTCCATATATTCAGGTTACCGAACCTTGTTTTTTCACTTTACATATCCACAACAAAATGTGATACGCACAGATCATATCCAGCTACATAAACACTTAACCAATTATCAACAAATACCAACTGCAATCTACAAAACTAGTGAAACTAAGGTCTAGTATAAAATTGTTGTTAAAGTGTCGCAAAATTCATAAGCAACACAACCAAAAAGGGTACATTTTCCGAAAATTGAGAGCCGGAGTTTCCGCAGAATAGGGCAACCTCCAAAAAATAGATGAATCAAGTTTAAAATTCTTTGGCCATAAAAACACTTCTAATTCCTTCAATGGAAAACTCATCAGAGAAACAGTTTTTTCTCCCAGATCGTAGTGCAGTTGCCTATAAATCAATCACTCTGAGCTTCTCTGGGATTCTGCAACAAATTTCATCCTATATGCTGCATCCATTTTAAAACTGATGTTCCGAGTTTTCATGTTATCTTCAAGATTCAGTCGAACTCCGTGAACCGTGGCTAGACAGTGCCACTCTCTGAAACATTGTTGGCGTTCTTTTAAAAGATGATCTGCCAAAATCCTCGATACCTTTTTTCTTCCATGGCTATGGCTTTTGTATGCAATCTAAATAGCTGTATATTAATGAAGAAGCGATAAACCGGTCGTGTAACACTGCTCGACAGCATTTTTCTCCAAAGCGCCAAACCAACTTTTTAAAGTAAATTGGGGCCCTGATCACGAAAATCGGTATATAATAAAATTCTATCGACGCGTTATCGAGATATTATCGATAAATGTCTTTTTTCGATTTTTCCAAATGTTCACTCCACTTAAACTCCGATAACTTTATTGTTTTTCAAATGATTGAAAATCTCTAAGCAAATTTAAAAAAAACTTGGACAAACATATTGATTTTGGACAAAAATGAGCTAATTTGCAAAATTGATCGATGCTAAAATGCTTATAGAGGAAAAATTTAATTTTTTGTTGTTTTTTTTAATTGGACAGTAAAAACCATTTAATTTACTTAAAAATAAGCCCTTAAACGTAGAAATCGGTCATGAAATGGCTATTTTATTCAAGTTTTTGTGAAAAAGGCCAAACTGATATTTTCAAACTACTTCAGCATTTTCATAAACTAAGTGATCCTTACACTCATGCGTACCATAATTTGATGTTTCGCTGAACGTACGTTACACTGTGACGGTATGACACTGATATGTAACGCTCCTTGAGGAAGTTAAATCGAACTTTAGTTGCTGTTAGACATTATTGATTACGCTATTATCCCAAGAAAAATAATGGTTTAGCTTTAGTTTGAATTTCTAGAACATTAAGTCCAGAAAATGCCCAAATTTAAATGTAAAAAGAGCGAAAACTTTTTTTGCAATGTTTACGAGTTGGATGTTACCGAACGAGTTAACATAACGGAGTCGCTTAAAATAATTTATTTTAATAACTTCAGACTGGCAATAAAAAGTTAAGGTGCTAATTGGGTTCCACACCTGTTACGCTTAAATTGCCGTAGAATTTTGGAAAAGTGGAGCTTTAGAAAAAAATTTTTTTATTACGAGAAAGCGTAAGTTAAAGTCGGCTCTAACCGACTTCGATATACCCGTTACTCATGAAAAAAACATGTTTAACAGCTTAGCCGTTAATTTTATGCCGACTTTCGAAATCAACGGGTCAATTTACTATAGAAAAATTGGTTTGGTCTAATGGGGGAAAATCGATTCTCATTTTGTCGAGCAGTTTAATAGACGAAAAATGTTCTTAAGAAAGTATCTTGGAAAACTTTGCACTTTCTTGGAATGGTGGATTACGTCACATTGTGGCATTAAAAAATAGTACTTTATGCTGATAGGAACCTGTTTTTATGTCAAGTATCGTTCTCGAAATACTATTTATCGCTACTTTAGAATCTTTTAGTTTTTCTCCGAGGAGAAAGTTTAATTCAGCATTATGATGGATCTAGACTCCTAGGAATTTGTATGATTTCACAACTTTTAAATCAAAGTCTCCCAGTTGCCATTTTTAGCAGACGCAAGGATTCTGTAATATTTCTTAAAAATGAGCAGTTATTTTGAGGTCCCACTGCTTGCAGTACTTCTCCAAAGCGTCGTTATTGTCTAGCATAGCTTTTGGCTATATCATCTGCTTATAATCAGGTCTTTAATTCCAGGCCGTTTATTTTGAGTCCTTTCAGAATTTCTTTTTTAGAAAAATTGAAAACAAAACAGGGCTCTTGCTTGACTCCAGACTTCGTAGGAAACCATTCAGATAGCTTTGCGCCATCCCATACCGCTGCTTCATTGCTTTTATACATACTTTGCAAGGTTTGTATAAATTTTACCTATATTGCTTAGCTGACACATACAAAAGGGGAAAAATCCATTACCAAGTTGGGGGGAAAAATGGGGCACCCGAGGGAGAAAAGAAGTGGGGGGTAAGAAGGGAAAAAAGGGGGGGAAAAAAAAAAAAAAATAAAGCGAATCAAATGGGTAAATGTTTGGGTAAATGGAAGATGTATAACGAACGGTCCAAAATTTTCTAGTAGTAGTAGTATATATTTATTTAACGGCTTGGCTTTGTTTAGCCGTCAGCCTAAAAATGTTTGCAAAGTGTACAAAGAAGACTTATGTTCTAGTTTTACATTAATACATATAACGAACTTGGATTAAGAACTTCAAAACATTTATAAATTAGTTTACATTTAATATACAACATCTTTACTGTTTACATTATGCATCCCTAGCTTAGCCAGATGCTTCACTCTCTTCAGGTTACTCCACCCACCTTCCCCGCTCGTCACGGAATAGTGGATCTTCCACCTTCCGATTGTGATTAAGCATACTAGACTATTTTTTTAGAACTGGCATGCTATTATCTGATCCCTATATCTTGTTGCTTGTGACAGAAAGCGCCCCAGCGTATTCCAGCTCGATCCATTTAGAATGGTAGACAATTCCTCCTTTGACAGCACCGGTTTTCCCCAGGCGTTTACTCGTATTTCGCTTAAAATTGGACATATTGCGCAAAAATGGAAGATATCCTCACGCACCTGAAGGTTGCATAACGTGCAGTTCTCGTTTGCAAAATGAGGCTGGTACCCAAGCTTAAGCGTCTCAGTTCTGGCTTTAAAGATATTTGCTATTGTGAATATGCTAAAGCAGTCGTTAAAATAGTTTTTTTCAGAGAGATTATATTGCAGTGTCTTGTAGGTTTCGCGCGTAATACTCTGCTGTGCTTGCTGCATGTAGGTCACTCTCTTATTTTCATTTATTGTTCGTAATAAAAGTTCTTGTGAAGCCAACCATGATTCCCTGTTGTTTAAATTCAGCACAACTTCGTGTTTATCAGCTAACTGCAGCCAGTGTTCGAAGCATTGCCTTCGTGATGCCAGTAACGACGCTGCCACGGTATATGGCGCCCTATTTTCAGCTAGGTTGAGACATCTCCCCATATAATTAAAATGAGACTGCAGCGTGTACTCGAACATAGATCCCAGCCCAGTTTCCAAATAAATTGCGTAATTTGGGGTATTTATCGGTAGTCGGAAAATTTTTTTAATAAAGTAGCGTAGTAGTTTTTCCACCTGTTCGTATTCCATGTAACCCCAGACCTGCGATGCATAGCACATTATGGCTCTAGCTGTTGCTTGGAACAGTTTGTACTTAGTACTGGGGCACACATTTTCTCGGCTTAATAGGGCGTTCCACGTACTGTTAAGGGCGATCTTCGACTCACGTAATTTATACTCAATATGCTTGCTAAATGACATGTTTGGTGTTAAGGTTACTCCCAAGTACTTGTACTCCTTGACCGTTTCTAGTTGTACTCCGTTTAGTATCCAATGTTCACCCCTGCCTTCCCGAATGCACATTACTTTTGATTTGCTCGTATTTATTCTTAAATTCCAGGTCTGACAGTATGAGCTCGCTGCATTTATCATGTCTTGTAGCATTTTAGGTGACGTGGCAAGGATGACCATATCATCAGCGTACATTAATACCTTGTAAATCTTATTTCCGAACTCTGCGCGGGCTTAGCAGGCATCCTTGCTTTACTCCAAGGTTTGTCTCAAACCATTCCGACATTGTTTTTCCATCCCAAACCGCTGTTTGATTTTTTTCGTACAAGCTCTGCAGAATATTTAGCATTTTTGTAGAAACTCCTAGATTGCTAAGCTTAAGCATCAGACTCCTTCTATCAATTGTATCAAATGCAGCTTGGAAATCGATAAAGAAAAGGTATAACTTCGTTTTCCGCCTTAAATGGTCTTTAGCTATAGAGGTGAGCACAAAAATGCTATCAACCGTCCAAAATTTTCTATATTTGCAAAATTCATATAGGAGTTCAGATAGTCTTAAAGACGGTTAAATGGACGGGTAAATGGGAGAAGGGAATCGTCCAAAAAATCTGGCAAAATTGAACAAATTATATAATGAGTTTTGTTTATTATATCAAATCATTGAGATCAAAATTTCTTTTAAATGGCGAGAAATTTGCGTATTTAGATTGAACAAATCATAATACGGTAAAGATTGAAAGGTTTCCAAAATTTGCTAAATTTTAAATTGAGTTAAGATTATCATGAAGATTTGATGGAAGGCAATTGTAAAGTAAGCTTCACTTCTTCGTTTTGTGCTTAATACTAAAAACTAGCGGGGGCGTATCAACAGCTGGTAAATTTATTTTGTTAAGCAATAGTATTATGCAAACAGCGTGCGTATTTGTAGAGAATCCTAGAAATTTGATTTCGCCATTGCTATTTAACATATCGTAATTGGCTATAGAAAAATCTTTAGCATTATTTCCGCTCAGTAAAGCATTGCCGGAGGCAAAAGGTACGCCCCAAAACGCATAAATTAAAACGCCATTTAACAAATGCAACAACAATAGTTGAAGCAACTGAGCCGCACGCAAAGTTGCCCAAGAAGAACTCCCCCAATACATCTTCTCATCGTCGTGGCTGTCGTGCACGCCTCCGCCCCCAAGAAGATCATACGCCGAAAAGTTATGCAGTGGCGACCCAATTGGCAGCCCATTTGAAATTACTTCAATTATATTTTGGGGCAACATGAAAAAGCCAAACTAAACCAAAATTTAGTTGGGTGGCTTTCGATTTTGCGCAACAAGTTTTTGTCGAAGATGCGGTCACGAATTGTAGACACTGCCTTTGGGGGCAGGCGTTCATACGTGCAAGCGATCAAAGCGATGACTCAATAAAACATTCCTTCTTAATGGAGGTCTTAAATGTCAAAATTTTCAAGAGGGGCAAGCAGCAGCAGCTGCCAATGAAGCAGTCAAAGTAAACGGTTTAAACTTCAACTTGACACTCGGTGGCCATTTGTGGCTTACGTTTACTTAACCTTCCCAATTGTTTGTTCACACGCTGCCACCAGGCGCATCTTCTGTGTCTATAAATATCAGAGTTCGCTAAAGGCAGGCGATGATAGCCTAATGGGCCAGCCACAATGGGAAAACGTGATAAGTTTACTACGAGGGATCTGCAGTTGAGTGGGTTAGTAATTCATTCATAAAGTGAGCCACTCTGATTAGGTCATTCTTCGGTGGAAACGTGCATCGCGATGGCAATTGAACATGTTTTCAGGTGAACTTTCCATGTGCATAAATTTGTATCTCATTGCAGGCTCTGCTGCTAATGTGGTTGTTGCTGCAGGGAGAGGCAGCCAAACTAGACAACAAATACCTGCCCCCACCGGCGAGTGCTGCCAGTGCAGGCGGTAGTCCCGGAGCGGGTCTACAGGGACCGGGCGGCGGAGGTAACAATGGCCTGGGTGGCATCAATAATGGCGGTTTGGGCAGTTTCTCTGGAGCAGGCGGTCCGGGCAGACCAATTGGACCTACCGCACCACGTTTACCCACAGCTCCCGCTGCTCCCGCCGGTCCAATCATTCCCATTTTGTCATTTGTCAATGAAAACGATGGCGATGGCAATTATCGCTTCAGCTACGAGACTGGCAATGGCATCAAGGCCCAGGAGGAGGGCACCGTCAAGAATAAGGGCTCTGAGAACGAAATACCCTCGGTGATGGGTTCGTATTCGTATACCAATCCTGAGGGCGAAGTGGTCGAGATTTCTTATACAGCGGATGAGAATGGTTTTGTGCCTTCGGGTGTGGCTTTGCCCACACCACCACCCATACCGGAAGCCATAGCCAAGGCCTTGGCTGCCCAAGGTATTCAACCGTTGCCCGGTGGCGGTTATAGCGGCGGAACTGGAGGTGAGATTGTGTTTGGGAGCAAGTGATTTGAGTAATTTGGGGCTTAAATGGGTTTTAATTTTACAGGAGCTGGCGGCGGTGGAGGTTATGGAGGAGGGGGTGGCGGTGGAGGATATGGGGGAGGTCCTGGAAGAGGATCTAGCGGAGGTCCAGGCGCAGGAGGCGGTGCTGGTTATGGAGGAGGTGCTGGTTCTGGTTTTGGCGGAGGTCCTGGTGGTCCTGGCTTTGGCGGAGGTCCCGGAAGAGGGGGCGGTGGAGGTCAAGGAGGCAGTGGAGGAGCAGGAGGCGGTGCTGGTTATGGAGGAGGTGCCGGTTCTGGATTTGGTGGAGGTCCAGGTGGTCCTGGAAGAGGTCCCGGCGGAGGTTCAGGTGGCCTTGGAGGAGCGGGAGGAGGTGCTGGATATGGAGGAGGTGCTGGTGGCCCTGGATTTGGAGGAGGTCCCGGAAGAGGGGGCGGTGGAGGTCAAGGAGGCGTTGGAGGAGCAGGAGGCGGTGCTGGGTACGGAGGAGGTGCCGGTTCTGGATTTGGCGGAGGTCCTGGAGGTCCAGGAGGTCCTGGCAGAGGTCCCAGCGGAGGTTCAGGCGGCGTTGGAGGAGCGGGAGGCGGTGCTGGATATGGAGGAGGAGCCGGCTCTGGATTTGGAGGCGGTCCTGGTGGTCCAGGAGGTCCTGGCAGAGGTCCCGGCGGCGGTTCAGGCGGCGTTGGAGGAGCGGGTGGCGGTGCTGGTTATGGAGGAGGTGCTGGTGGCCCTGGATTTGGTGGAGGTCCTGGAAGAGGGGGCGGTGGAGGTCAAGGAGGCGTTGGAGGAGCAGGAGGCGGTGCTGGGTACGGAGGAGGTGCCGGTTCTGGATTTGGCGGAGGGCCTGGAGGTCCAGGAGGTCCAGGCAGAGGTCCCGGCGGCGGTGCAGGCGGCGTTGGAGGAGCTGGAGGCGGTGCTGGATATGGGGGAGGGGCCGGCTCTGGATTTGGAGGCGGTCCTGGAGGTCCAGGAGGTCCTGGCAGAGGTCCCGGCGGCGGTTCAGGCGGCGTTGGAGGAGCGGGTGGCGGTGCTGGTTATGGAGGAGGTGCTGGTGGCCCTGGATCTGGCGGAGCTCCTGGTAGAGGAGGTGCAGGCGGCGTGGGAGGAGCAGGTGGCGGTGCTGGTTATGGAGGAGGTGCTGGTGCTCCTGGATTTGGTGGAGCTCCTGGTAGAGGAGGTGCCGGAGGCAGTGGAGGAGCGGGCGGCGGTGCTGGATATGGAGGAGGTGCCGGTTCTGGATTTGGCGGAGCTCCTGGTGGTCCTGGAAGAGGGGGCGGTGGAGGTCGAGGCGGCGCCGGAAGTCCTGGTGGTCCCGGCTCTCAATACATTCCCCCTCCTGCTGGCGGTGGTCGCGGCAATGGCGAATTTGATCCCCAGACTGGTTACAGCTATTAAGCTAGGGAGTTCGATCGATACAACCTCAATGCAAAGCATTCTGCCACAAATACTCGTAGCTCCTAAGTGTATCCCTTGTACCCCAATCCCAATCCCAATCTGTTGGATATTCTTTTCATTATTTATGTAAGCTTTCCCTTCTGTTCTGTGACAAATAATAAAAAATATAACTGGAAATTTATGAAGAGTTTTTGGAAAGCAAGTGGAAACGTCCTCCCGGAGAAGGGAATCATCAAAATGATACTAATTAGTCATCAATTTGAAACTATTGAGTATCATATTCTCCTTAAAGTATTAAAAGGATATTTCGAGTATATCAAATTGATACTAATTGGTTTGACAATTTTTATTATTAAGCATAATTTTGTTACTAGGTTTCCGCTCAAAGTAAATTATTTTCCATCATAGCTTTTTCCTCTTCGAGGTACTAATGTGTACAGTCTAGACTCTAGAGACACAACACATAATGTTACATGTCAAACATGATATTTTGAATTTTCGCACTAATATTTGTTGACGATGAAAATGTTTAGTTTTAAATTAATACTAAAAGTATCAAAATAATACCCAAAATATCAATTTGACAATTTCTAGTATTAAATTGATACTGTAGACTTTGAAATTATTTGAAAACAACCGCCAATATGTACAGATATGTGGATATTTTAGCGTTATGGTTTTCTAAGATGGAGACGATGGTCACACTGTATAGAGAATAGACGCAGAGTAGACTGACAGAGATGAACGACGAAAGACGTTGAAAATCAATGGACAAGACAGACACAAAATAAACCGTAGAGTAAAACCCTGAAGAGACGTTGTAAATAGTATTCCGTGTGTATATAGTAAGTATAGTAATTAACCCTCGTGTGATTTTTTTGCCATAACGCGTAGCGAGTCAAAGAGGGGCTAAGAAATCAAGCAGGAGAATTAAAGTCAGCGAGCGTCATTGCCAAAAATTAGCGCTTGGCATGGACGGACGTACATGTATGTGAATGTAAGAAACCGAGAGACATAAAAAAATTAAACTTGCGAAAGAAAGTAAAAGCTAGATAGTGTTTAGATAAGTAAGAATAGGTGGAAGGAAGTGAAAAGAAAATAGCGGTACAGCCTATAAGAAGGATGATTTAAACCAGCGCTGGGCATCAAAAATAACGGAAAGGGTACAACAACATTCTTATTTTTGTCATTTGCATTCGATCCCCGCGTGTTTGTTGTAATATCTATTGAGACGTGGGTTTAGATAAATAACGGGCCGAGTTGCACGGGTAAGAAGGCGATGAGGCTGCCCACCGCCGATTTAATTAAATGAATAATAAACAAATTTAAGTAAACAAATATCGGTGTCGCTTGTGTTTGTTTTCTTCTCGATTTCCCTCGAGACGTTAATTGAACAGAGACGTGGATTCCTAACCGCTCTATAACTAATATTTAATAGTTCATTTGTAAATTTGAAGTCCAAGTTTGAAAGTTTTCCAAAATATTAGTTTTAAAGCTGGAAATTACTGGAATGTCGTTTTGACTATCATTACATGGATGGATGGTTGAACAAAACAAATTGATGGATAGCTTGTGCTTTGCAACTTTCTTGAAATTGTATTAACATCACCACACAATTTTAGCAAGTCTCTGAATTTGATTACCGTCAGCAAGTAGTTCACTAATTTTTGACCAATTGTCAAAGATTGACTTAAACATGACGAAGATCGAGTTCCAACGTGTTGGACACTGGCTTTTCAAAATCGTTTGTAAATTGTGCTGTAGACTGGCCTTTTGAAATATTTTACAAGCTTTTTACAATTTTCAATAATTTCCACTAGCTCTAGTGTGGACTCTACAGCAGATTCTAAAACATTAGACAATAAGTGGTTTGAGCAATTGATTCGCGAAAAGTTCTTCAGTGCATTTTTTATATTGCTTCCTCTGTCCGTCACAAATTGAATTTTCTCAAAGCTTGAAATTCCGAATTGGGATACAATATTGGTCAATTTGCTTAAAATATTTTGAACCCTCGAGTGCATATAATTCATTGACTTTACGCCCAGGATTAGGTGGTGGAGGTCCACATTTTTTTGAAAATGGATCGTATTGCACAAAAAATTTCTTTTCACATACTCGTCAGTCCATAAATCAGTAGTGATAGAGACTTCGCCATTTTCAACAACTTCCTGAAGCTTTATAGCAATTTCAGCTTTTTTTTGCTTAGCCATCGCATTGATATGGCGAGAAATAGTTGTAGACTTGGGCAGCAAGTCCTCAGCCTTAACTTCTCCTCCATATTTGGCTCCAATTGTGATAAAAAATGAAAACATTTTGATAAATCCAGCCCCCTCGACTGCGGAGAACGGGCGGCAGTCCTTTATCACCCATTTTGAACACATATCTAGATATTTCCTCTTATCCTGGCCTGAAAACTTCGTCAGCTGCTGCGCATTTGTGACGATGCAGGTTGGATGTTCTTTTGCCATCAAATTTAAATATATGATGGCATTTGCGGCAGCATAAGTATCCCTCCAAAGTACTTCCATCATCTTTGCGCACCTCTGCAAACACTTCCCAAACTGAACTTCTGCCACTGCGTTTGTCTAGCAGTACATATGTGCCATTTGTGATTTTGTCCATAATCTCTTTTTGGGTTTCCATTCTAATAGCAATAGTTATTATTATTTTTTTTTTTTAGGATATTTCTTACTTTCTCTACGCCTTTAAATTATCCAATTAATGCAACAAATTGTTAGATTCCGTTCCAGATTTTGGCAGCTATGAATTTTATTTTCAAGACTTACTTATAATGCTGCATAATTTTTTTTATAGAAAATCTAATTATCGGTTTTTTCGGTTCTTATAAATTTAAAAACAAAGTGCGTATACGCATTTGTTTTGCGTATACGCACAGATTTTAAGCGTAGTGTGCGTATGCCTCAAATTGAAAAACGTAGTGTACGTACTTTTGACGTATGCGTAAACGTAGTACAAATAAGCATACGCATTATGAAGTATACGTATACGTACTTTTTTAAAAATGCGTATTGAAGTACGCATACGTTTTTTGACATGATACGCATTGAAGCATTGACGCATTTGAAGCAATACGTATGCGTATACGTTTTTGATACGTTTTGCAGTTCTCTGGTACGAATGCTGTCGTTCACGCTGTTTACACGACAATAAAATTGAGCATGAAGATTCATTTTCGCTCAATGTTCCTTCAATCAAATTCTTATATTCTTCAGTATAAACTCTGGTGCAATACTATAGCCCCACCTTGATTTTTCAGTGTACGCATAGAAAGAGTAAAGGTAGAAAAACTTTGCGATTACCGTTTGAAAGAGCGTTCAAAATGAGATAAAATAAGTGACAAACATCAACACTCTCAGTGCAAAAATTAACCGTTATGTTTCATTTTCGTTTTGTGAGCGGTGCACTACTATAGCCGCACAATCTAATTTCTTTTCTGTGTTTTCTGGCGGCGATTTTATTTGTTGAGTAACTATTTGTAAATATGCCAAGTGGGCCAGTGCTGTCAGATGTTTTGCCCCGCTCAAAAGTGAGAATTGCTCATTTCGTGAAATTGTCGGAAAAATTGACGATCCGACGAAGTTGTGCCAAATATTTGTAAAAACCGAAATGAACATGAAACACGGAGGACGTAAGCCGAAGATAAATCAACGTGACCAGAGCCGATTATTGAGTGCTGCAAGTAATTCATTAAAGAACTCTAATGAATTAGAGGGTGAATGTGTCCTAAAAGTGTCTCGGTGGAACGTTGCACGGGTTTGTAAGAAGTCTGAAAACATAGTGCGACAAAAAATTAAAGGTGGCACTAAGGTTACTGGACCCCGGAGCTCCGGGTGAAATTCGCCAGAGATAACAGTGGAACTGAATGGACAAAAAGTAAGCACTTTTTTAAAGCAATGCAAATATTAATTTATCTTTCTATATCATTTTCTCGGATGAAAAGTTTAATTGGACGGTAGTAGGGTTTCGCCCTATTAGAGGGATTTGAGGAAGGAACCCCTATACTTATCTATGAGAAATTTTGGAGGAGGATCATTGATGGTTTGGGCTGCGTTCTGCGAGTCTGGATGCTTGCGGCTGGCATCTCCAAGCACTCATATCAACTCAAGGCAGTACGAGGATATTTTCAAATAAATTTGTTGCCTTTTTCCCGGTCGAAAGCGTCTAAAGCTCATTTTCA
>JAEIFU010000854.1:0-93519 GCA_018904235.1 Lordiphosa stackelbergi
TCGAGACGAGGGGAAAACGAAACACAGAGAAAAAAAAAAAAGCGCCGCAACGTCGACAGCGGCACACAAATTAAACTTAAATGCCCCATTCACTGGGACGCTGCTACCGGAGTTAAGTTTTGCCTGTTGCAGATGCTCGGACTGGGACTGGGACTGGGACGGAGACGGAGATGGAGACGGAGACTGGCAATCGTCGTTTCGGTGCACATTATTAGTTTCTCTTTCTCTTTGCCGGACGCTTTATCGCATTTATTGCTTCATGGGGTCTCAATTAAGCTGTTAAAACCAGTTGGGGCCATCTAGCGGCCAGCCGCATTAAAGCCAATCAATAATTTACGACAAGTCTCCAGCTTTGGATATGCACGAAGTGCATCAGCCGGACAGGATAAGCTCAATCAGCAGACAATCGCAAAATGGCGAACTCTGTAAAATGTGTATGTGAATCTCTTTGAAGATTCAACATTGGGTTTTGTCTACGAACTTCTTGGTAAACTGTTCTCTCGAACCTTCTAGCCCAAATATTGCAAATTTTCAGACACATTTCAAACCTTTTTTGATTTAAAAATGATCCTGAAATCACTTGGGGTTCTCTTATGAAGAAGCATAAGATAGATCATTAAATTTTGAGAGGTCTCACAAGAATTTGACCCAAACACACATCGAACATTGTCCAAAAATCTGTATAGAGTCCAAACAAATTCACTAATTTGACGTTTCGACAAAATCCACCTTCTTTTTTAAAAACCCTTTAATCATTATAGCGCACCACGTCCAATCCTGGTCTATTGTGCCCTCCTTCTAAGTTTACAACTCTCCTAGTAGCCCTATTTTCTGTACAAAGGTCAGGATTTTCGTGGATTCTAGGTTGCTGATATCATAAGACCCTTAAATTATGATAAAAGGGACCTCTGTCAGCATCAACTCATACCCAGTTTTTTCAAATAAACCCTCGGGTCGCGTTCTAAAGATATTTTTGTACTAGCAACTCACAATTTTAACTAATTTTTTTTAATATCTTAAGATAAAAATCTGCAAAATTCAGCAAACGTGGACAAAATCACAGGAAAATTCTTAAAAATTCACTTCAGCCGTGCAGTTAGTTAAGGTACCTTTAAAATGAGTTAAACCTTCATTCTTGAATACCTTTAAAATGTACCTTCATGGTACAATCAGAAAAAAGGCCCTGTCAGAGTTCTAGACCGTTTTGTACTTAATATCTCAAGTATGTTTTGTTCTTGAACGATGGGCTTAGCGGTGAACGAGGACAAGACGAAGTACCTAGTTTCCTCGAAACAAAGAACACGCGTCTTGTGCAATCTGTTGCAATGGGAGAGTACAACTTTAAAGTTGTAGAGGACTTTGTCTACCTCGGAACGATGATAACCGGCGACAACAACATCAGCCTGGAAATCCGAAGAAAAATCACGCTCGCAAACCGATGCTACTACGGGCTCAGTAGGGAGTTTAAGAGCGGAGGCCTCAAGCGAAGAACAAAAATAGCGCTATACAAGTCGCTTATCATCCCAGTCCTGCAATACGGCGCAGAAGCATGGGCAATATCATCAGCGGATGAGGCGGCGATGGGCGTTTTCGAGCGGAAGTTTCTTCCCAGGATTTATGGACCTTTAAAAGTTGGCGAGGATTTTTGCATCCGAAAGAATGACGAACTGTTTGAACTCTTTGGGGGTACTAGTCTGGTCAAGCGCATAAAGCAACAGCGACTGCGCTGGCAGGGACATGTTACCCGAATGGATGAACAAGCTCCAGCAAAAATGGTCTACAAGAGGAATGCGAAAGAACTGGGACATGGCAAGGTGGGACGTCACCTCTAAGGTGGGACGACCAGGTGCGGAAAGATATTTCTAAGCTTGGCGTGAAAAACTGCTGCCAGCTCGCACGGAGCAGAAGCGACTGGCGGACATTGGTTGCAGCGGCCGAGACCGTCGAACGGTTGTGATGCAAGCAAGCTACTCCAGGAGGTTTTCATTTGTGCGATTGTAGAGAGGCCAGCGTTTCTAGCTTTGGAAATGCGTTCTTCCACATCTATAATTGCACCGCCATCTTTCGTAATGACACCTCCCAGATAGCAGAATTCTTCGACATCCTCAATGTTCCTGAAATTATCATTACTGTCCCCCTTTAGGAAGACGTTTTTGGTGGGGGTCGCCCCCACCACCTTTTTTTATTGATTTTGGTTTTTTAGGTGCGTGCCTTGGGGTCCTTATCTCTTTTCCTTTCTGGTTCCCGTGTGTTCTTTTTTTCCCTTTTTATTTTTTTACTGTCTCTTATTTGGTGTTTTTTTTTTATTTTTTTTGTTTTTTTTTGTTTATATACGCTTAGTAAGAGAGGAGGCGTTGAGATGGGATTTCAGTTGCTTTCGTTCCTCAATGTGTTGCCATGTCGTGTCGCTTATTCAAGGTTTGCGTCTGCTTTGATGGCGTCCCAGGGTGGAATCTGCAGCTTGCTAACATGCCTTCAGTACTTGCTCCCAGGTAGGTTGATTTCCAAGATAGTCTATGTTTGCAGTTAGTGTCCTCTGATAGTGTTCGGCTGAATTTGGGTTTTTTAGGCTCTCTAAGTTTACGATCTGGTGCTTGACGATTCGCAGCTTTGATTCCTTCGGGCCTCAGGCGGATTTTTGTTTATTACCCCTTTTTGTTGTTTTTATTTATTTGTGCCCTGGACGTGCGGACGTCTAGTAAGAGTTGTGGAGATACACGACTGTTGGTATTATTAAAAAGAAAAGAAACGTTCTTGAATCAAGAACATTGCGTACTTACACTTAGCCGAACAATTTAAAAAGAGATCGTTTTTGTTTAAGTACAAAATTTCTTAGATTGAGGAAAAAATGAACTTACAAAAACTGTGCTATGGAAAATACGAATAATTTTAAGTCGAATCTGTTCTTAAAATTCCCTCCTGGTCCTAACACTTTGGTTATGGAGTGAGGGTAGATTTTTGACCTACAATATAAACATCTTGGTCTTTGATTAAATCATGGAGCAATTAGTATTAGAGAGAAAACTTGCGCTGCACGATATTGCCCCAAAAAGATACTTTAGTGTCAGTAGGAAATCACTGTGGTTAGAGCCAGATGACCACATTCCCAAATGTATCCAAAAAGCGTAAGTGACAGCAAACAGCTGACTCTAAAGTATCTTGAGAGAGTTAGTGAGATCGAATAAGCTGACTAATTTCCGACAAACTAGTAGCGAGAGCGTGTAGAGCGAAAGCTGACAATTTCGCATTCTCCATGGTTAAATGATTTCCTCTAGATTTTTGCGTTTTCAGTTTTACCAACGAAGCCTTGGTTCGTGGTTAATCGGCATTTCTATACTATCAATTGCCTTAGAACAACATTGCCCATTTAGGGTAAAGCCAGCTTCATCAAAATTATGTTATAAATTTTATGAGTAAAGTGCTTCATTAAAAGCAAGAAAACGAATCATATTATTAAAATACTTCAGTTCAAGGCATCTTAGCTTATCGCGGTTTCTCCATCAAAGATAATTTTAATTGAAATGTTACTTATTCTTGGTGGCAATGACGAATTCTACTCATAAGATTAATTTCATAATTTTGGGAAAGACTGCAGTACCCAAATGGTCAATGTTGTTCAACATTTAATGGGCTGCCTGTTCTATCATCAGCAAGTTTCGCTTAGGATTTCATTACATTTTTATCAATTTAAAAATTTACGCTACATTCTCACTGCGAAAAAGCGCTTTAAAGCCCACCGTTCGCACATAAAAAGAGCTCTATAAAGCGCTACACTCTCACTGCGAAAAAGTATTTCTAAGCGCTCAGATCCCACTGTGAAAAGAGCTATAGAAAGCACTACAATCTTACTGCAAAATAATTTAAGTAAAAATTAAGTGGGTGGTTTGGAAGGGCACAAACACCACGTCGGTCGGTCGTGTCTCTAACTCTCCAACCAACATTTACTATGCCACTGCCCTGCACTTTTTAGGAATAGCATCCAGCACCTGGAAAATTACTCATTGAATGTCTGGTGTGGTGTCTAACCAACCTATTAAGCAGCCTTTTGATCAAAAGTTGTTCTATGTGCGTCCTAGATGATAGTAAATGTAAAATTTGCTATACAGCCCCAAAGGGGGCCAAGCCGAGCTTCTCTCAATGATGATAGTGTGTCCTACAATTAATTGCATTTTTGTTTTGTTTATTAACTCTTGCATCAGGTCAGTATTGTACATTTTTATGCAATTAGCCGCAAATCTTTTAGCGATAAGCGCTCCCACTATCCGCTCTTGTTTTCGCATCAAGTGACAGCATCACACTGAAGTTTTTAGGACCGAGCTGATTATGCATTGAGAGAGCGCCCTCCATTATTTATCTTAGCGATTGTCACCGGATGACCCCAGGGGCCGAAGATATTTCGCTATTTACACATACACAAGCCAATGCCGAAGCTGAGGCCTTCGTTGGCTAGCCTTCTTTGATGCGGTCAGATCGAAGCTGGTTTACGCCGCTTTATTTTTGCACACCAATACTTTCTCCTTTTTGCGCTTATCTTTCTACGTAATAAATCGCTGTTCTATTGCCTTGAATCAGAGTTCCCCAGCCATAGCCCCTGGGGCACGAACATACTCGCCAATTCACACCGAATGCTTGCCGAAGTCATGTTTCACTGAGTGTTGGAGAGAGACACAGTCACATTTTCGCGCTCTCTTTTGGGGAACCCTGCCTTAAATTACTTCAGTGCAGGGCTCCGCACTCTCTCTTTAAGATTTCGGCAAGTATTCGGTGCAAATTGCCAAGGGAGTTCGGCCTGCAGGGGCAATGGCTTGTCAATTATGGCCAAAATCATTACTCGTAGCTTAAAAGGGTTTTAGTTGAGGGTTTAGATTTGAACTAAAGATTACGACTTGAACTGAGTACCTCGTTATATGTAAAAGAACTGTTCAATGTAGTTTAATGTCATTTACCAAATAGGAACTCAATTCCTTTCAAAGAAACAGATGGGAGGAGAAGTCTTCCTATAGTAAAAGATGTTCATACCGCTGCTTCTTGGATAACTTTTCAATTTCAATGATTGGTATTATATATTGGCTGATATCTTGCTTCAATAAGCTCGCTTAAAGCTTGGTTACCACTACTTTGAAGTCTGCTGGGATCTTAACTTCAGAGTTCAGCTTAACTTGGCTCACCCCACAAGTTTTTGGATCTGCCTGAAACCAACTGAACTTCGTGTGTCTGTAAACCATGTTTAAACTTAAGCAATCTGCAGCGAAGCATTCGCTACTGAGGATAATAACTAAGTACCGGTTGCTACAACCAGGGGTTGTTCACAGGGACAGGGAGGAGTTCACTCTGGCTGGTGTAATGATGTTTGGACTCAACCTCATCCCTTCAACACACAGTAATTGTACCCTTTTCAGAATGACGTAAATATGCCTAGCAGGGAGTCTGCCGGTGGCATGTGATCAAGTTAAATAACCGGGGTTTAACTTTGATATATGGCTTAACATCGCCTACCAAATCATGCATTTTTGAAAGAATTAAGCACAATTTACCTGCATAAGCACTGCCAAGCACCGCCATGCAATCGTTCAAATTCACATAGAAATGAAAAGGAAACTTAATTTCTGTTTATCCCCAGAGGCAAAATGATGATTGAATAGCACTTTAAGCGCAGCATAGAAAACTGGAATGGATTACACTGGAAGAGATGCACCTCGTGAAAGTGCCTACTTTTAAATGTTTAATGAAACTGGGTGCCAGTCTGAACAAAATTTTCAAGAGTGGGTCAAGTCTTGACCAAACTTGATAGTCAAAAAAGCAAAAATAAGCTATGACCACAATGGGTGCGAGGATGTGCTAACAACAAACTTACGGTCTTAGAAGCAAAATCCCCACATTGTTAAAAAGAGAGTAACCCAAAAGTAGAATCTTAAGTAGGAAATATAACTTACCTTTTAATACCGACTCCAAATTATAACTTCAATTCCTTTCCATACCTAACCTTAACTTTAAATGATTTTGGTGAATTTCCTGTCACATTCAGTTTATAGAATTGAGGAGAGAATTGAGACTAATAAAACTTGATAAATGGGAATACAAAAAGTATAAAAAAATGTGAAGTTTTCACATAAGCAAATAAGTTGCCTGGGCTTTGTTCTTTTTTGTTTTGACAGTGGTTGTTGTTGTTTGACAGTTAATTTTCTTCATATGTATTGAACGCTGCTCTGCGATTTGACTGGATTAAGGCTGCAAGACGGTCCTAAGCCGAACTCCGAAGAATCGGATTGGTACGAGGTTTTTGGAACCTTCTTAGTTTGTAATCTCCCAAAACCTAAGCCCAAAATAGACCATCTATTTGGTAAAACATAAAGGTGTGAGTGTCTTTAACACTCACGAGGCTTCGATGTGAAACATGATGCCAAATTTAAAGGCTTAATTTCAAAATCACAAATTGTTTCAATTGTATATAAATCAGTCACTGTTTAGTCACTATTTAGCTACTGTTTAGTCATTGTTATCACTGTCAAGTCACGTCAAGTCACTGTTTAGTCATTGTTTAGTCACTTTCCCCCGTCTTTCACTCCTCTTTCACTACGTCACGTGACCCTGAAATCAAATTTTACTACTAAACTCTTCCGTACCGAAATGAAACATGTTTCACATCACAAATGTGAACGTGTCTTGGAAATCTTATCGGCAAATAGCGATTTCGAGAAAAAAAATATTTGGTACAGTCTACATATTATTTTCAAGGACCAGTCCAGTCCAGCAGTTAAAAGAGCTTGGTTAATTATCTAACCGTTTTGGTCGGCGATGTGATTCAAAACCCACGGCCGAACCTTTAGCAGAATTTTACTGTCTTGAAGCTTTGGCCTGGATATGGATGTCCAAAGAGTTATGATCCGAAATCTACTTACAGACTTATCAACTCTGGGAACCCGATAAGCTTAGAACCCTTAGGACACGTGGAAACTAATACCATACACCACTTTAAAGTGCCCTTGCCGAATTTATTTAAATTTGCTCTTTTTTGCTCCAACTTTGCCGAAAACATTTTGGAACTTTCTACATCCCAAAAGTACCGAAACCCCTTCACTCAGAAAAAAACGAAGAACTTAATACTTAATTCAAGTGCAAACGGTGTCAGTATTACTCCAGCAAGGAGGTGTTCTCTCTCCGCTTCTGTGGGTTGTAACAGTTAACCAACTGCTCCGGCTAATGGAGGCGGAGGGACACGAGGTGGTGGCTTACGCGGATGATATTGCCATCTTCAAATGTGGAATGTTTCCTCAAACACTGAGTGACCTCATGCAGACCGCACTGACAACACTTGCTCGGTGGACAAAATCTTGTGGCTTGGGCGTAAACCCGGCTTAGAAGGAATAAGTGCTTTTCACCCGAATACGCCCCTTACTTCTCTACGGAGCTCTAGTATGTTGGCGAGCACTCGGGAAACAATCAGCCCTGAACAATCTACACAAAGTACAAAGAAGTGCGGAAATTTGTATTAGCGGCGCTCTCCGAACGACACCAACGGAAGCGCTAAATACTATTCTTCACCTTCTACCACTAGACCTAGAAGCTAAGCCAATGGCTACCACAACAGCCTTAAGACTACGAGAATCCGATACCTGGAACAGGGGCAATTCGGGACACGCTACCATACTCGAAGACCAAACGGGTATACCATTAAGTACAGACTACTGTATACCACAAACGACGTTTGACCAATTTTACGACGTCTATATCCCAAGCCGAAACGATTGGGACAACCTGCCCCACAGCAGAGCTAACGCCATTAACATCTACACTGATGGTTTTTGCTCGACGAAAATAGGAGCGGGAGTTTTCTCTCCCAGCCTAGATTTGACTTTCGTTCCGCCTTCTTACCCGGTAGTGTGTACCAAGCAGAGGTGGAGCCATCCAGGAAGCTGCCACCTACCTTAACACACTCACGGTCAAGGAAATTTCATATACTCTGACAGTCAAGCAGCCCTCAAAGCACTGACTCTCATACAAACAATACTAAAACACTTACTAAATGTCGATTATCTCTCAACGAGATCGCACAGTTTTTAGTATACACCTTATATGGGTACCTGGACACCGCAACATAGAAGGTAACGAGTCTGCGGACAAACTGGCCAGAATAGGAACCACCATCGAGCTCCTTTCAGAGAGGAGCACGATAGGGATGCCTATGGCAACATACACACTAAAGCTGAAACACTTCGTCGCGTTACGAATCGGTGGAAAAATCTTTCTTCCTGTGCAGTAGCGAGGCTTACGTGGCCAACATTCGATCAAAAACGTTCTAACACACAATTTTACGTCACAGAAGGGACCACATATCACTTCGGGTGGGGACCCTCACGGGTCACTGTCTTATTGGCAGACACGCAGCACGCCTAGGCGTCACTTACCATGACTTCTGCAGAAGTTGTGGACACGAAGAAGAGGAGGAATCGGTACAACACCTTCTTTGACATTACCCCGCCTTGAGTCTAGGACACTTGGTCAACCTCTGCTACTCAACCTCTCGGAGACTCCAGGATCCCAGCTCTGTTTGTCCACACAATGGTTCAGTAACGAGGACCCCCTCAGTACTAAAAAGGGTTAACAGGGAATAAATATGGCATCGCAATGGGCCCAAAGTGGCCTAAGTGGGAGAGCGACTTTTCGCTCTCAGCCATCGCAACCTTACCTAACCTAAATATTTTTCAAAACTTTTTTATACTTTTTATTTGGCCATTTAATAGCTACAAATCGTGGAACAACTTGATCGAAGTGCGCACCTCATGCATTGAGAAATTGTCCACTGCTCGGACAAGAGCGCGCTTCAAAGACTCAATATTTGGGTGTCGAGTAGAGCAGGTTTCCCCAAGAAGAGAGGAATGTGAAAATGTGACTGTGTCTCTCTCTAACACACAGTGAAGCATGACTTCGGCAAGTATTCTGTGTGAATTGGCGAGTATGTTCGTGTCCCAGGGGCTATGGCTGGGGAATTCTGGATTAGAGCAAGCCATAGCCTCAAGAACGGACCACAGTTTGTAGTCCAATGGATTTAGGTCTGGGGTACGAGCAGGCCAATCATCCGTAGAAATGAAGTTGAAATGTTTGAGTCGTTTTTGCCTTGTGAGCTGGAGGGGAGTCTTGTTGAAAAGTCCACGGCTAATGTCGTGTTGAGAGGAGGCTTCAGAAACTTTTCCAAAACGTGGGATTGATACACTTTCGCCAAAGTTTGAAATTCCTTTTTCACAAAAATGGAGCTTGGTGACCTCATCATGGGCGACTCCCCACCAAACCATCACATAAGCTGATAAAACTATCGGAATGAGTTCGGACGGTTGTTTCGATGACACAGCATACACTCTCACTTCTGTTTGTTAAACGATTCCTCTGAAAAAATCCAAAAGAATTGGATTAACCAATGACCAAGATGGTATTACTGTAGTTCCTAAATCTATCCTCACTCCATAAGCATAGTTTTAGAACCAGAAGAGAACTTTAAGAACAAATTTGAATTGAAATAATTCGCATTTTTCTTTTTGAAGCTTGAACTGTATTATAGTTCGGGGTTCCCCAAGAAGAGAGCGCGAAAATGTGACTGTGTCTCTCTCTCTCTAAGACACAATGAAGCATGACTTCGGCAAGCATTCGGTGTGAATTGGCGAGTATGTGCGTGACCCAGGGGCTATGGCTGGGGAACTATGCTATAGTAAGTCTATTTTGTCCTCAATCCAAGATTATTTTTTTGTATTTGAATTACGAACGCTTTCTTCTAACCTATTTTGGCTTACTGTAAGAACGAAAAGGTTTTGATTCAATAATGTTTGTGCTCATTTGAACGACATTAATAAGCCGGAAATAATTTGCCCAAATTTTGATGAAAAATTGACAAAATAGGCCAACTTAGGAAACTTTTCGGCTATTTGTGATCGAATTGCTTACGAATGGAACCATAGTTTTAGTATTAGGTTCTGCAAAATCTGTAATCATGGCTATTTAGAGACATTTTTATGAAAGTTTGGGCAAATCATTTGCCTGTGGGACCATAGCTTAACAGTAATTTTTCGATTCTAGAATGCTGCGTCCATAGTTTAAGTATAGCCTAGAACAAAACATACTAGAAATTGAAAATAAAAAGCGATATAGAATTCTATGCCTTCGTCAGTCGTGTTTTTTTTTCTGAGTGCTGAAATTAGTAGGACAAAGTAATGAAATTTCGAGAAAGCCTTAAGGTTTCAGGATTTCAGTCTTTTTCATGGGGCATAAGGGGTACTCCAAAACTAAACCGTTACGTAATCAGCAGCAAATTCTCCACGGTAAAAATGCAAGTAACTAAACGACGTAAAAAAAACAAAAATAAAGAAAAAACCTTGCAAATGTCTGGCTGATTGAAGAGCTTTTGTTAGTGTTTATTTATGGAAAAGGAAAATCAACAATTCTACGGCTGATTGTTGCGATTGCGATTGTTGTATGTATGTGTGTGTGTGTTTGTTTGTATGTTTGTAAGCTGCCTACGTGCAAAAATGCAATGTCTGTGCACGGAAATGGCAAGTAGCATGGGGCAGACTTCTTTGAAAACAGAGTTACCAATATTAAAAGGCCAGCTAACGGAAGGAAATGGGTATATAAGCCATTTTTGTATATAAGCCTGTTCTGCTTAATGAAAGAGTCATAAAAGCAGCAGCAGAGGCAGCAGCGACAGCGACTCACCCTCGCCTATATACATACAAACATATAACGCAACATATACAAATACAACGCCACAGCCCTTTCTCTGAAACGAACAAAGAAACAGCAGGCAAAAGCAAGGCCCAAAAGAGCCAAAAGGCGCAACGCGCCAACGTCAAGACTTCAGTACGAAACATACAACGCACGAGAACGGACGTAACGCAGCCCGAGAGTAACGTAAAAGTAGCAAAACGAAACGAAACGCCCCACGCGAACGCGAGAGACGAACACACGAATTGTGAGCGTCCAGTGAGAGGCCAGAGCGAGCGAGATAGCTAACAGTGGCGGATGAAAAAGAAAAACGAAAACCAAAAGCAGGGGCCAGGCCTGCTTCGTTGGCTATTTGGTGTGTGTGTGTGTGCGAGTGAGTACATAACAACTGTGCTGTCGGCAGCGGCAGTGGAAAGTATATAACAGAGCCGCCACAGCAGAGCGTCGGCGGCGTGGTCTTCGTCAGTTGAATTCGAAACGTGAAAACGAACGGACGTGTGCGGGTGATTGCAACAAAAAATTTCAAAGCTAGCTTTATCAGCTGAATTACAAAAAACCCAGTGTATATACAAATATATAAATATACTTAGAAAAAAAGGAGAAATCTAACGTCAAAGCAAATAGAAATAAAAGACGTAAAGCAAAGGGGAATTTGCTACATAGAAATTTCCTTTGTGTCTCGTGTTCGTGTGTGACAAATGCCGTAGCAGCAGAGGCAGCAGAGCAGAGTCAGCCTGCCTTATATACCAGCGGCGCAACGAATTTCGTTCAAAGCGTAATATACAATAAAAGTGCGCGTAAAAGCAACTACAGAAAACGACCACGCTTGTGTGTGTGTTTGTGTTTATGTGTGTTTGTGTGTTCAGAGTTGGGAAATTGTGTGTGGTGGAGTGAAAAAAAGAAGAAATGAAACGTAGCGCAAAACAGCTGAAGAAAGCAAAGCAAAGCAAAGCCAAAGCCAGCTTAAGAAAATTGTGCTAAAAAAATTTAATTAACGGTGAATTAACATTTGATCCCCCCCTCCCCTCCGTACAAATGGATTACCCCCTCAAAGCAAAGCCCATTAATTGGCTGGATTGAAGCAACAACAACCACAAATTACTAAACCAAGCAGGTAAGGCTTTTCCACAAACGTTCTCCAACACTGCTAATGTGCCGGTTGGCTGTGTCATTCACAGCTGTTGCGCTCCCCAGCTCCCCCCGCGCTCCCACTCTCCCCCTTGCCCTGCCACGCGCTTTACTTTACGATTGGGCACAGAGTCTCTCCCTCCACTCTCTTCTCCTGAGCCTGGCGTTGATTTTATTTTTTTTTTGTCTTTTATCTTGTGGCCTGCTTCGTCGTCGTTGCGTGTGTGTGTGTGAAACAGGAGATTGAGCCGCATTCCCCGAATTACGCTCGGCTTTGTCACCGTCCCTCTTTGCCTTCCCTTGCCTTTCCCTTCCCTTCCCACACAGACCAAAAATTCCGCTGCTTTTTATTATCCTTTTCATGTTGCTTACTCACACACACACGCACACACACACTTTTTTTTTGCGCGCGCGAGTTCCTGTTTCTGTTCCCTTATTCCTGTCCGGGGAAAGGGTGAAACTTGGTTCTTAAATTTTATGTAAAAAGGATTTAAATTCTGCCTTTTTCATATTCATTCATATTTCTCCTCTTTCCCTGTGTGTGAAACTTTTTGGAGGCACAAACTTTTTTCTGACGCGTTGATGCAAAAACAACTTGAAATTGTTGGAAATGTATTCGTAATTTATCTCCCCCCCCACCTTTCTCCCCCCCAATCCTTTCAAAATGCTTTCAATGCTCCCCCGAGTGCTGTGCATTTCAATATGAGAGAGAAGAGACACTGGGTAAGCATTCCCCCGGCAACTATGCAGGGCCAACATTTCCATTATTGACACCCCACCCGATTGCCTCCCCCCGCATCCATTGACTGATTGCAAACACTCGTACTCACACTTTGTAATAGCTGGAAGCTCGCTCACATTTGATGGTTAACTCATGTCTG
The DNA here is from genome assembly GCA_018904235.1 of Lordiphosa stackelbergi. Taxonomy (NCBI): domain Eukaryota; kingdom Metazoa; phylum Arthropoda; class Insecta; order Diptera; family Drosophilidae; genus Lordiphosa; species Lordiphosa stackelbergi. Next base: position 12,720 of record JAEIFU010000854.1, read on the forward strand.
TCGCAAGGACTTTCTGAAATTACTTGTATAGGCCTGAACACCCCCTATCTACGCCACTGGAATCCTTGATTCCACGGTTTAGCAGACAACGAAAGTTAGCTCTGCGATTTTGAGGCTTCCCAGAATGTTTCAAATCATTATCTGATAGAAAACCGTCTAAATCAATCAGACGACTTGATGCTATTGCTCATACTGTCTTATCAGAAGCATTGAATGAATTCTCAGTCGATAGGAGGGCCTTAAAACAGTATAGAAATTCTGAATATTAATCACATAAAATTTCGAACCAAAGATTCAACCAAACCAAAACCCTCTAAAAAAAAACCTTGAACCTAAATTTAAAAATTTCAGTTCGAAGCCACGAATCGGAGCTTCGAAAATTATCAGTTGCTGATTTTTATGAGGATTGGAGAAAAAACATCCCCATTTCGGTTGCACTTCATTTCACCTAAATTAACTCAACTACCATGTTAAATGACGGTCTTAAAGTGACTAATAACCCAAAAGTTTGTTTGTTTGTAGAAGATCTCATAATGAACTTCGTAAGTGTTTTTTTTATTTGCCCAATCGTTCTATTAGGGTCTTATAAACATTAGGAAATTTTTTGCAGATTTTTTTTACCATGGTTGGAACCGTGAAAGCGATTTTGATCATTGTTTTTGTCGGTGAAAGCTAACACCCAAATGCAACCAATCCAGGTTTGAGTCATACTAAAAACTAGCAAATAACCCGACGCGTTTCGCTGCGCCTTCAACAGAATAGAACCAAATAATATTAGATATAATAATACCCCTCGTAGAACCCAGAAATCGAACTTTGCTGAGAGGTTTTCGCTCCAACTCCCACCCCCATCCCACCTACTCCACACCCAATTCCCACTCACATCCCACCCACATCCTACCCACATCCCGCCCGCATCCCACCCACTTCCCATCTGCATACCACCCACATCCATCCCACTTCCCAGCGGAAAATGAAAACACAAATGAATTCTTTCCTTTCAAACCGAGTTTCAAGTTAATCGGATAGCTATTTGCATGTAGAATTTTCCGACATGGCAAAATCACATTTCAAATTATTTCGAGTTCTGTCCTTACAAACCAAATTTTATGGCAAATCGGGTGAAAAATTTTTTTTCATGCAGAATTTTCCAGAAATTTTCCGACCGTTGGGAATTTTTCATCATTGGAAAATCACGTTTCAAATTATTTATTCTATTTTGTAGTTACAAACCGATTTTGAAGCCAATCGAATGAAAAATTGTTGTTTTTGAGCAGAATTTTCCGGGAATTTTCACGCCTAGGCGGATTTTTCGACATGGCAAAATCACATTTCAAATTATTTCGAAGTCTGTCCTTACAAACCTAGTTTCAAGCCAATCGGATGATAAATAGTTTTTTTCTTGCAGAATTTTCCGGGAATTTTCCGGCCATCAGGTCAAATTTTTCAACTTCGAAAAATCACATTTCAAAATATTTCGTATTCTATCCTTTTTTCTGGCGGATTCCCTAACCTAAAAAAAACAAACAGCCCAGTTAGTCGCGCCAGCTGGAAGAACCAGCCATGAAAAAGCAATTTTTAACATGCAGAATTTTCCGGCCATCTTCTTCGTGGGCGGATTTTCAAAAAATCGGGAAAACACGTGTCAAATTATTTCGCGTACTATGCTTACAAACCAAGTTTCAAGTCAATCGGATGAAAAATAAAATTTTTCCGACGCTTTTTCGACGAATTTTCCAAAACCCCGTCTTCGTATGCACTTTCACCAATAACAGAAACTCCTGTCCAAATTTCAGCTTTCTATCTCTTACCGTTTAGGCTGTGCGATGATTGCCAATCAGTCAGTCAGTGAATCAGGACACTCTATTTTATATTTATAGAGATAATATTTATTTTATCGAAAACACGGCGAAAATTTTAACGCGATTATCTCAAAACCGCTTTTTCTTAAATAGTTAAAAATAAAAAATAGTAACTTTAGACCGATTTTCTTTAAATTGCTCCTAATACCCACCACATAAATAACGGAGTTGGGACCGGTTTTTAAAATTTTGACTTTGAAACTCTTTAACTCCGCTATTTATTGGCCGATCCGAAATATATAAGTTCTGACCAGAACGTTTCATTTTCACTTTGGGATAATCCGTTCTCAAAAATTTTGTTCCAACCCGATGCCGTTTATTCTAAGTTTTCGGCCTAGCAACCACAAAAACAAATCAAATTTCTACACTAAATTTAACCGATGAAGAAACCGAATAAAAACCCGCCTAAATTCGTATCATTTATAATTTTTGTGTAATTTTATTTTTAACTAAACCTTTAAAAATGACACCTGAAGGTATACAGTACCCTTAAAACAAACATAGACTAAAACAGTGTTCCCCAGCCATTGCCCCTGGGGGCAATTCACACCGAATGCTTGCCAAAGTCTTGCATTATTGAGTGTAAGAGAGAGACACACATATTTTCCGTCCTCTCTTCTTGGGAAAACCTGCTCTGTGAACTCACAAAGATGACTAAAGGCCATACAACTAAATGTCTGGAATATTTGAGGGAAGTTCGGAATGTGGAAAGTTTGTTTAAAAGACACACACAGTTCCTTGCCATTGAAAAATTGATTACGGAAGGCACAAAAATAAACTTTTTTCAGTTTATTAAATGGTGGTTTTTGTTTTACATGGTTTTCGAGTTTTAAACAAAATCAATTTGAATTTTCGGTAATTTGATTCGAAAGTAGCTTTAAATTACTAATTTGACACCTTTTAGTCGCGTCTTGGGAGAAACTTACTCTTATTTTTTAATCTCTTTTTGAAATTTACAAATTTAGGTTAATATAACTCAACCCATTAACTCAACATATTAACCCAGGATATACACATTTCAATATAAGTGTTCGAAAAAGATATCATTTTTGTGAGTGCAATGGATTTTGTTTAAAAGTTAACATTTTCAACACATAAGTTTAAAACAGGTAAATCTTCGCTTAACAAAATTGTAGAATTGTTTGAAATAGTTTACTTGAAAACTAAGAAATAGGTGGTATACGATAACATCAAGAAAGGTTCGATCAAGTATGTGGTTCGCAAAATGTGTCATTATAGCAGAGCCTGTGTGTGTTTAGCTACGCGAGAGCGCTCTCATTTAGCACTTGTTTCTTGTTCCAAAAGATAGCAGCATAAGCTCGAATACAGTCGGTGTATCAACGTCGTTGCCGCAGAGGGTACTCTTATACACAGAAGATAGAAACGCGCCGGACGCATTTTAAGCAATTTAAAGCTTAAATCAGGCGTAAAGTATCATTTTCCAAAACAGATTCGTGTTCAGCACACCAAAATCATGTGGAATTGCTACTATCCCTCCTTAAAACTGAACTTTGTTGCCTAGTGCTAAACCGGGACACTCGGAATAATACTAGGCAACATCAAGATTTGGTTGGGTCCATTTTCATTGTCTAATCTAGCCCGTTTTTTACACTATACCGTACCGAACCGTAGTCAGAGCCTATGTAAATTAAATGGACAAAAAGAGAGGAGCCGTATTAACATTGTAAATAGAAAACCGTGTAAATAGTGTGTAAATAAAAACCGAAAACACGAAAAAACTCTCTGTTACGGGTGCCTGTTTCCTTTATAGCTGTCCTTTATAAAAATCTATAGATAAATGGACAAAACAGTGCCATTTGAGTATTTTGTATAAAGACAATTTACTTTACTATACTTTACTTTACTTTGGGGCTAGCTCAAGTATCTGTAACTTATCCGTTTTTCCACAAATTTTACCTTACGATAGCTTAATAAACAACTAATTAATGTACTTATGTGATTAGAAACGAAAATTAAGCAATTTTAATTTTCTACAGTTTTTCCTGTATTTTTAAATCCAAAAAAGTATCAAGCTAAATAGCTCCGAAAAATCGATTAGATTTTGAGTTCAAAGTGATTAAGGGCCATTTAAGTAATTATGATTGCTAATTTTTGTTCAGATAAAACTAACATAGCTTTCACTTACTTTTTGTTAGTTTATGTGACAATAGCTCCTTTTTTCAAGGTGTAAAATCGGCCCTTTGACTTATTTAAAATAATAAATGACTAAAAATATTGGGCACAGGCGGAAATCGACCCACCTCTAATGTTTAGTCAAACACTCCACACCTTGGATCTGAATCTATTTTAGGGATATCTATTCGAATACAACTCTGAGCAGATTTTTATCTCTATTTCTCTCCCTGGGGGCGAACATACTCTCCAATTCACACCGAATGCTTGCCAAAGTCATGCATCACTGTTTGTTAGAGAGAGACACAGTCACATTTTAGCGCTCTCTTCTAGGGGAACCCTGCATTATGTGTACAATCCTCTTTCCGTTACTTGTTCGCTCACTCACTAGGCTGACCGACTCTCAGAGAGTAACTTTTGTATATGGAAAGTTTGTTTGACTCTTGAAGCGGTGATTCTTTTCTTTCACTTCCGTTTCGACAACTTATCAGCTTTGGAGTCGTCGTTGTCGTCGGGCTATTTTATTTTTTGTTTTAATCCTCAATTGCAATTCACCCGGCGATGCTTTTGCTTGCAAATTGTTTACAAATTCCCATTATTTGTGTTCGTATTTAATTTCAACTTGTGCTTGTTTATCTATTTTGCAGAGCGAACAAAAGCGAATTTCAGCAGCGAGTGTTATATTATTATGATGACGCCAGAGTCGAAAGCAACAACAGCAACGGCAACAACAATGGCGCACACACAAAAGCCAGCAGTGGCGCAGTTGTCAACGTTGGCGAAAGCAACGGCGGCAACAACAACAACAAATGTTAACTCAAAGGCGGCCAAAAGCATTGTCAGCAGCAATGCAAATAGCAACAACAACAACAACAACAATAACAGTGCTAGCAAAAAGCTGGCTTTGTCTCAGAAAGCTGATAAAATGCAAATGCAACAGCAACAACAGCAACACTTTGCTGTGAAAAGTGAAAACACAACAACAACAACAACAACATATGCACTTGTGCCCACGGAAAATGGCATCAAGCAGGAATCAACGCCCCCAGCAACAATTGCTACTGCTGCTCTCGAAGAACCCGCCAACGCATTTGCATCCTCATCATCATCCTCCACATCATCTTTCTCCGCCTGGTCCACCACCACGTCGACAACCTCTGAAGATGCCAGCAGTAATGGTGGCGCTTCGGCTGATGAGGAGACTCCATTAACCAATACAACAGAGATGAAGGAACAGACGGAAGAGACATGCAGCAGCAGCAATAGCAACAACAACAACGCCACGCCCCGTACTGCTAACTGCCGTTAATCCTCACATAATCTGTCACTTGTGTCAGGGCTATCTGATCGATGCCACAACAATTGTGGAATGTTTACACTCATGTAAGTATAACATACACTGAAAAGAAATTTTATGTGTCTAAATTAGGAGAGCAACTTCAAATAGGGACACATGAAGACTCAAATTATTCTTAATTTTTATATTTTTTTGTATTTTAAAACATTCTCTCAACGTTTTCACGGAAGAATAGTTTTCCAAAAGCCCAAAAATATACCTTCCATCGGTTTTAACTCAGAGTCCGGCGCGTTCCTATCTTATGTGTATACAACAGCGCTCTGCGGCAGCGAAGCGTCGGACGCCGACACACCGACAGTATACGAGCTTATACTGCTGTCTTTTGCAACAACAAATAAATGCTAAACAAGCGAGCTCTCGCGTGGCTAAACACACACACGCAACGCAAAATGAGCATGTGTGTTTGGTCGGCCCCTGATTTAACTTCATCGTTTGAGCTGAATTGCAGTCTACTGCAGCGATTCTACTTGTTTAAGGTTGAGAAACCAAAAAAAATCAGGGAGTCCTCAGGGATACGGTGAATGCGGCAGCAATCGTACAAATTTTAAATTTTAATTGATCTGTGTTAACAATACACTGTTACTCGAACGCTCATAAACGGAAAGAAACGGCACATACATATGTGTTCTTTTTATTGTTGTTGTATAGTGAGAGCGGAGAGAAAGCGAGCATCATGCAGTCGACTGACTGAGCCGCATACACAGTTCAGACGTTTGAAAAAGAGACATTGTAGGTTTCATTTTTGTTGCTGTAAGAGGATTCTTCCAATTTCCCAATCTATTTGACACATTAATCCAAATTCAAAAGGACCATGTTTATTTGTGGTATCCTCCCAACTCTTTCGGCTTCCAAAAGTGTCGGTACACTCTAAGGTGGACTTATTTTCCTTCTCGATTTCAATCTTTACTGAGGGCGCGCACACACATGCGCCTTAAAGCTGAACTAATCTTGACAAATAAGCTCTGGTTTGATCTTTAAAATTCAGTTGAAAGCTCAGCTTTGTTGGATCAATCAAGCATATTTGAATATTTCGGCTTGCTGTCTTAAGCCTCGTACTCAGAACGACAGAAAATTCCTTTCGACACAGCATTTCACATAAATATAAACACTTTCTAACAACACATGAGTATCAAAGCTAAGCCAAGGTGTTTCTAACTATATGAAATACTGTGACGAAAGGAATTTTCTGTCGTTCTGAGTACGGGGCTTTACTAAAATATTATATGCTCAGCCGTAAGTTCATCTTTCAGTCGTATGTGTGCGCGCGACCTCATGATGTTTACACGACCTAATTTCTCAGCTGAGTTTTCGTCAGACCTGAGCGTCCAAAAACTTAGCTGGGCAAGTCAGTTTAGCAATTACAGCATGTGTAATGCCTGATAAGCCTAGTGGAGTCCGTTATAAAACCATTGTTTCATTGAAATCATCTGGTTAGGCTTTGTTTACATAAAAGAAGAAGACAAGAGGAATAAAAAGCGACTTGAACCATCAAAATAACCATGAATTCTAAAAAGAATATAGAAATGACTAAACGAAGGAAAAGAAATTGAGCAATGTGGAACCGAAACTGACTTCGAGGATTATTAAATGGCCGAGATGTGGTCCAGCTTGAGTTGCATTAACTGCAATACAAGGATCCGGAAACCTTCCCAAATTTAAATTAACTTTCCAAAATTAAATGAGCACAGGCTCAGTCTCCTACATATCTATAAGACGTGTAATGTAATCCTTGTTCCAGAACGGGATAGACGTGATTGGGAACGAATTTTGGACTAAAGAGAACTGATTGAATTTTCTCTCCCTCTCTTTACAGTTGTGAGAACTAACAAATTACACATACAGACCTGTTAATGTTTCAGAATTCGATTGATCGGAATTTGCAAGATTTGTTAATTCTAAGAAACGGTGAAAGAATGCGTCATATAAGTTTTGTTATCAAAAGGGTCGAATGATAAAAAACTTGGTTTTTAGCTTAAAAATTGACTGTGTTATAGGGTTTTTAGCTAAAAGCCCAATAACACAGTCAGTTTTTGGAAGCGTTAACATTTAACAGTTCCTATTCCGCATGATTTGATCGAGGTATGGCAATCTAGTCTTTATGATGCCCTAAATTTTAGTAAAAATTTCGATTTGTCTTACATATAAAACCAACCGTTTAAAAAGGACGCAAGTGGCAGCACCACACAACACTTCAATTAGGCAAACGAACAAAATAAGATGCAATTGAAATTGAAAAACAACTGAAAAAATTAATCAAAACAGAAAGAACATATCGCTCAGACTGGCATAACTCAAAAAATACGATTTTTGACTTAATGATGCAGAAATATTCACCGGATCGTGTTCTCTTTGTAAAATTTTCATATTCAGATCTGTTCTCAATTCCACTTCGGTTTTCGTGTAAACGTTTGATTTGGCCATTTTACTTTTACAAAATTGAATGGAAGGTGTAAAGGAAATCTGTGGTTACTAGATCAAGGCTTCATTTTTCTACGAATTGAATCCACTTGGCATTAAGCCGTCGGTTTCCTGCTTGAGCATTTCCACTTTTACTGAAAGCGAATCTAGTAACCGTAGATTTAAGTGTCACTTTCCATACATTCTTATTAACAAAGAGTTCGAAGTACAAGCGTTTATACGATTCTTTATATGTCTTTAGATACCTTTTATGCCTTCAATGTGAGAATAGAATATATTGCTATTTGATTTTACAGGTTCATTTTCATGTTAGTGGAAGAGAGCCATATCTTAGTTGTCCTACAGTCGATATTGCTTAAAGATCCTTCATCTTTCAGTTAAAATAACATATTTTCAAATTTTTATAATGAGCATTTTTAATTTTTAATATCTTACTAGATCTAAACAAAAAAGAACTAAATCGATTGAGAACTTAAAAAGCATTTTTCACAAAATCCAGTATTTTTAGTTATGCCAGTCTTGACGTAAGTGAGCAATATTTAGAGCTGTCAAATGGAATGACCGCCTACTGCACCACGTGTTGAACTGCAATTAAATTGAACTGAGAATTTTTGGACTTTTTTGTTTTCTTAAACCTTTGAGTAGAACTTATAAACAAACCCGCTTTAAGAAGTATCCAATTTGGTGCAGCCGTTTTCAAGTCTGGTCAAATAGAACTGGTTTTGGTTCAACTGAGCAGTTTGATGTTTACTCAGACGCCTGCTTACACGGGCTGACGAAAGCTAAGATGAAAAATCAGGTAATGCTAAGTTAGTTGTTTAGTCTAACTTCCATATAGCGAATCTCAAAAAGGACCAAAAGAAAAGAAAGAAGATTCGTAAGGAAACGAATTCGTTATATACGGAGGTGTCACAGAAATCTCTTCCAACCAAATTCCAACCCAAAACCAATTTTCGGTGTCACAGAAATCTCTTTCGGTTGGTTTCAAATCGCTCGTGTTTTGTTAGGAGATTTAGCAAAATTCACCACCCAAACAATTTTGACAAGCAAAACTAATTTTGGAACTGTAAACAAAATTATTTTTCTGGATAGGTTTAAACATTGAAATTTGCGTTTCAATAATTATTAGGACCACCAACCACATCAGTGGCACCGTTTAGCGATTGTGGCGCCATCTGGTTGGCAGCCAGCGCATTAAGGGCTGGCAAGTTATACCTCATGTTTGGCGCCAACAAATATTTGAATTTTTAATTTTATTTATGAAGAATATGAACTAAATTTGAACTATAATTTAAAAATGCATCATAAAACATTTATCACAATCAAAAAATTTCAGTTCAACATCAAATTAACCCATAACTAAATTTAGGGAAATTTTTTTGCGAGAGATGCAGCCCTGTTTTTAGCGATGGAACTTTAATTGGAACAGTTTCTGTTCTAATTAGATTTTCAAATAAGAAAATGAAATCTCTTGAAGTTCTGGGATTTTTCGACCAACCGAGGTCAAAATCTCTAGAGATTTCTGTGACACCCCCGATAGAGAACTGTGTGGTACGGAAGTTCTTAATAGAGAAGTTAGACTCCATAAGTTCTTATAAAAGTGACTATAGTCGTATTTTGAACCGAACCAGCTGGAGTCTAGTTCGACTTCATGTTCGGAAGACCAATCATGGGGAAGAATCGGTTAAAGAGATCAAAAAACACGAACCGAACTGGTGCTACGGTGTTCGGTTCTGCACTAGTAATAAGAAAGTACACGACTTCTGCTTTTCTGTAAGAGGAAGCACCTTAATTGACCACACATTATACACGCCTGTTTCCGTTTTCGATTCCGAGCAAATCGTGCGGAATCGGTATAAACCTTGAACTTAAAAACCCCATTTAACCTTAATCGACCTTCTTGATAGTAAAGCGTTTCTACCGAATTTCGTTTCTTAGAAATCGCAACTCTTATCAGTTTCAATCAATCGAATTCGGAAACGACATAGTATATGTTTTAAAGAAGTCGAAATTTGTATACTTAATGTTAACTGAATCAGACCTATAGGTTCACCGAACTCCAGAATCCGTTCAGTGGTTTCAACCCCAAACCGTACAAAGCTGCGGAATCTTTAGATGTTTTGCAGCTCTGATTTTAACTCTTTTGTTGTGCTTTCACAAGATCGCCTCACTCTTTACCCGAGTTCCATTTCCAATTGCTTGAACTAATTAGAATGCCAACTTGGCAACTTCTGGCTCTGTGCCGTGCCGTGCCGCTGCCTGTTTATCTACTGGAGGCCTGTCTAGCCTGGTTGGTGTTTTGCTCTGTGAAATTGCGTCGGGTCGATGAGTTATGTTCGCTTTTGGTTAAACCGGGGGGACAGGGTCGGTGAAGTGAGAGCAAGCAGGCAGGCAGGCAGGCTGGCTGGCTTGGCCTGGCCTGGCAGTCAGGGTGTGAGAGCCACAGACGACACGCAGATGTTGCCTGACGATAAGTTTTGTGGGCACATTAATGTGCATTTTCATTAATATGCGAAAAAGTGGGTGATTGAGAAGGGGACACCGAGTACTTAGCCAATGATTGAAGAAACTGCTCGAGAAATGATCTCCAAGTCCTTATTTATGTACATTGCATTTCCTACCCCCCCAGGGAGGGATTGGTCAGTAAATCTCTGCCATGTGACTCCAAACGAAAACCAATGTGTTGATAATGGGCAGTGGATACAATTTGGTGAGGCTCATTTAAATCTGTTGCCAGACAGCACCCGGGAGTGCCATCTAACTGTCAAACGAACCTGAAAAACAGACTGCGGCGGACTCCGGACTCTGAACTCTCTCGCTTAGAGCAACAGCAGCAGCTGCCATGGTGTTGGGAGAGTGTAACTTTGTGTGCCACACTCCAGGCCATTTGGCGGGCAGAAACAACACAGTATTTTTTTCGTCTTTTTTCCACCAAAAAAAAAAAAAAAAAAAAAACAACAACTGACGGACAAGCGTAACAGGCTCTCTTGGCCTCTGCCTTCATTCTCCGCTGTCTCTGTCTCTTTGGGTGACAGGACACAGTCAGACAGGCAGACCGCCAGCCAGACACTGGCATTGACATTAAAGTCAAAACAACTTTTCGATGAAGGTTTTCTTTTTTGCTCTCCTTTTTCCTGTTACGTGGGTGGCTGACAACGGTATGAAGGGGGCGGGGGAGGGCTCTTGGGAATGCCGGTAGAAGCTTTTACATAAATTTGAATCATTTCAATTGGGGCAAATCACGGTACAATTTATTTTGTGTCGAAGCTGAGTTGAGTAATTTGCCTATCAATGGGAGGATGGATTTTTAAAGTCGTTTTCTCTCTCTCTCTCTTTCAGTCTGCCACAGTTGCCTCATTAATCACCTGCGCAAGGAGCGCTATTGTCCACGCTGTGAGATGGTTATCAACAATGCAAAACCGAATATCAAGTAAGTGTACCGAACCACCATTGACTGTTCAAGTATGTCCTTGAGATGCAAACAGATAGCGGAATGAATGTCGATTAGATGATATATGTAAATATGCAACGTTTGAAGATGTGATTGATATGGGTGTACTTGAAAAGATTGAAATGGAAACCACTCAGGGGAAGAGAATGACTGGGCAACTAACAAGTTTTGGTGGGCTCGAGATCATAGAAGTTGTGTTTGCTTATAACCAGAGGTCGCAAAATCGATCGTGATAGTGATACCGAAACAGTCTTTAACTACGATCTCTGCCTATCTTTGGTTGTGAGAGAAGAGAACACATGTTTTTTGTTTATTTTTTTTCCTCTCAGGTCTGTCTCGGCCCTTTTGGCAAAATTCACGCCTTCAAAAGGTTTTCTTCGTATGTATGCTTACAGCCTAGGCCTAGGCTTGGCTAACAATATGAATGTATGCAACAAACTATGGGGCCTCTCTTGTTCTCTCTCACACTGACACGCTCTCTGTTTATGCTTAACTCTGGCTTTCTCTTGAGACTGCAACCTGTTTAACTCACATTTTTACAGTTTGGTCTTCGAGAAGCACACATTTTATGACCGATTGACTGATATGGGCCTGGTATGGGGTTGCTGTGCTGTGTGTTCAACCACAGCCACTGAACATTGAGCGCGATTGTAGCACACATTCGGTTGAGGGAAGCCCGAGAGCGTTTTGTTATAGTTTTTTTCGGTCAGTGACGTGAGCAGAGCAAACTTAACATTGGGTTGAGAGTTATTTACGAGCTATGCTCATTGCTATAAAGCAAAGCAGACACTCTAACTTACTACACTTTGGCCAACGACTGCAAGTCAATAATGGCTCGGATAGATTTGGAAATAGCTAAAAAATTCAATGACCCTTTGTGGAATCACCCTCACTTGATTATCTTGTCTCGTATACTCTGATTCGTGATAACCTCATTATAGTGTAACATCCACTGTAAAGTACACAAATAGCGCTTGTACTTGAAAACGTTGTGAGACTGTTAATGCTAAAAAGTGTCAAATTTTTTTTTTGTATTACCAGATTTTAGCTATTGACATAAGTGTGACCAGTTCACGAAATATAAATAGTACCCTACGCTATTAAGGCAGGAAGTGACAATCACAAGAAAGGCATGTCCTTTGAAGCTCTTTACCTACGGCTATCAGGTCCATATCACCCGCAATGACTAAATTTCGCCAAGCCATACTACCTCAGAAATAGCTTTGAATTATAGCCTTTTCCAAGTGCTCTACAAATTCCTCTAATAATGGCCGAGCTTAGAAACGCTAACATTGAAAACAAAAAGGGTTTTCTCAATACAACCCAATTGCCGATTGATGTTTCCTATGGCAGCTATGAGATGTAGTCAATCGAATCGTCGGCTTCCACATATTGGCAGCGTGTAGTAAAACGAAGACAGTTCAAAATTTCAGCTAGATAGCTTGAAAACTAAAAGACTAGTTTGAGTAGAAACAGACAGACAGATAAAAGGACGGACGGACAGAGCTCAATCGATTTAGCTTGTCATCCTGATCAAGAATTTATGTATGTATTATGGGCATGAAATTAGTATTTCTATGTGTCGCAAACTTCTATTCAAATTTGGGTTGACCCCAGGGGGCGAGGAGCTTTGCGATTTACAAAACCATGCAAGCTGGAGACCAGGAGAGCAGGAAGCAGTCAGTCGCTGGCTAGGCATTTGTTGCGCCTTAGAAGATATCGAATTACGTAATTGGTTGTTTTTTCTCTGCGTTTTGTATACACACGGGTTGTCATTTACAATGTTTTATACGGGCTTTCTGCCTACATTTATATTTAACGGCTCTCCCCGTTAGTCTTGGTCTCACGTCTAATCCCTGGTCCACCCATTTACTGCTGTCCCGCTCTACTCGATCAGTCTATATATATAAATCTGTACGCTCGACTGAAATAGTGACAGACTGACAGACTGAAATATTATCAACCCACAGCTAAACGGCCTATACTACAGGTTTGAGATTTGGCATATACCCTGGTTTAGTTTGCGCGCACTAAGAAAGAAAATTGGGGAAAATTCCACACGGAAAAGTCGAAAAAGCGTCGTAAAAGTTTGTATTGGAAAAATTGTATTTTTCATCGATTGACTTGAATACTTGAGGTTTGTAAGCTTAGTTGCGCTGAAATGATTCCACACGGGTTTTTCCTGATTTCGGAAAATCCGCCCACAAAATGGCGGAAAATTTTACATGCAAACAAATTATTTTTCACACGATACTAAGAGAACGCGGGGGAAAGCCGCCGCCCATGCGGGAAAAATTCCCGAAAATTCTGCAAGGAAAATACTATTTTTTACCCGATTAGACTTGAAACTCGGTTGTGTAAGGTCAAAATGAGATTTTTTGTGTTGTTTACCGATAAGTTGAAATTTTGAGCCACTGGGATTTGGTTAATTGTTTGGAGCGAGTGGATGTGGAAGAGAGAGGTGATGTGGTAGGTGGCAATGGTGAGGGAGTGGGTTGGGCCTGAGGGTGAAAACCTTAACGTTAATATTTTTATCGATATACATATGTGTATATTTGGGGGCTATTTTCAAATAATTCCAAAGCCTACAATTTAATGTACTTTTATAAGTTTAAGAGCGCGCACACATGCGGCTGAAAATGATGATGTGAAATGTGAGAACGTTTTTCCGGACCGCAAACAATACTTTCTAAATATGTTGAATGAACATTCAAAATAGAAAAACACCGAAAAAACTGAATTTTATATTGTAAAATTCAAATTTTAAGTTTGATGGAAGACGACGATGGCAAGAGATTTATATTTTTGTTGAAGTTTAATGTATAAAGCAGCGGTGTTCGACAACAACAACAGAAAAATCAACCCGTATCAGCGAAGCTCGATTAGAGCAGGGATCTTTATATTACGTGCACATATTTTGTTATTGTATCCGTCTGATTGTAAGTCAAGCGGGTCTCGGTCGCACTCAATGACTGCATTTTGTTGTGGTGCCGTCTGCTTGTGCGCCAAGCTGGCGCCGGTATGAATGGATATGGTCGTTCTAAGACATTTAGAAGCGAGGCAATTGCTTAAAAAATTACTGTCGAAGCAACCAAGTTGGCGTATGTCCACAATCAACTAGATATACCAAATCCCACGAGTAAAATATCGTTTGATATAGTTTTAACAAAAATTCCCTGATTTCGAAATTATTTCTGGCATCCTGTTTCAGTTCCGAAGATATACGCTCTTGATTTCCTCTTTTAATGAGTAACTTCTTTTGATAACTCTAATAAAAGTGACCCTGAGTCTCAATAACTTTTGGCGCATGCGTAAAAGCACCTCCGTTGCGCTACCTTGTTATCATTACATCACAATATTGTCACATATCAAATAACTTAGAGACGTGTTTTCCCAGGGGGACTCAACTTGGCATAACCGCACAACTTTTCGGCGCTTTACTTGCGGTTCTAACCGAAAACTTTCCTCCAAGAGACTTTTCCTTTTGCCTACTTCTGGAGTTGATTCCTTCCCACACACACACACACCTTTGACTGTTGGTTAGAGAACTTTTGGCCAACACAAAAACTTGCGCTGATGCGGTTAACTTTATACCCAGGGAAATGTCTGTGAGAATTGAGCACGTTTTGTATTTCGGTTTGGGGCGCTGCGTAATGAAAAACACGTTTCGTGTGCCAACCAAATGATTCTATGTATTTAAGCTGCACAACTTTAATAGAAATCTGTATAGAAAACCACCCGCTGGCTGTTTGGAGCTAACCTCCAACCCTAGATAGACAAATCGGAAGGCAAATCCGCCGTTGATGATGATGATGATGCCAAGCTTGGATAATGAATACAAATTCAAAGGGCGTGGGGAGCGAGGGGGGAGCACAGGCAGGCGAGGCAGGTGAATATATGAATGGCTGAAACCTTTTGCTCTGGCCAAATGGTGTGAAGTGGCTCTGGCCCTGGCGGCGGCGACGACGGCTAAACTACAAACAAGTGTCTTTTGTACCTGGAGCCATGAATTTTTAGTAGCCCCTCCAACCAGTCTCAGGTCCCCAATTAAATTTATTGCAAAAGTTTATTGTTTAACCCACAAAAGCAAAAACGTCTACAAAAAAATAAATAAAGTTGGTTAAAGCGACGGCCATGTTTTTATGGCCCCGAACAAAAGCAAAATCAACTGATAAACTGCAAAAAAAAAAAAAACAAAAAAAAGACACAACAAACCGACAGACTTCTTCCAAGCATTTCCAAGAAAACAAATCGAGAAACGGCAAGATAATTAACGGGCGGGTCTTGTGCTCGTCGCTCAGTTTTGCCGACGGCAAACGACGACCAGCTGAAAACTGCCACACAAAGGTAAAGGTAGACGGACAAAGGAGCAACAGAGATGGCTGAGGTGAGGAGGGCATACAGGGGAAAGGGAGACAGAGTCAGGAGTTGTGTTTGGTACGTGCTACGGTCGTTCATTTCCGCAGAAGAAACGCAGTTGACAAAGAAAAAGCTGGGACAAACAGTGTGGAAAAGTCTATGCAACTTGAACGTGCAACTACAGGTAGCAACCATGTAATTGGACCACGTACCGCTGATATGGTTTAGTTAATGGTTCCAACTGAATGGTAAAACAGGCAGGAAAGTGGGTTCAGAAACTTAAGAAAACCCCGAACGGAATCTCTTCCTTTAAAAATCAGTTTTTAATGTTCGAATCAGGTTTGCTAGGGGAAGTTAATAAGAAAATCAAACCCCCAGCTGGGAAACCCCAGTAATTGCTTGGTGCTTGGTGTATGTCTGTGTCTATGTCACGGAGCTATAGAAAAACCATTGGGCTACACCTCTGATCTATTAAAAACTCATGACAAGCTTAACTAGATGAGTTTTAAACGGTTTACGGCATCTCGTACTCGATTTTTAAACAAGCTTGAGCCAAACACCCTTTTTGAAAACTTAAGGTTCTATTAGAAGCTAGCGGTACGATGTTAAAAGGCGTTTAATAACACGAAATCGACAGAATCAAGTTTACAGAATTGGAACTAAACCCAATCCTGCGGAAAAGCTTCCTTTTTAGTTCTTTGCCACAAACTGGACTGTGTAAGAAAATTCTATAAAACTTAGCTTAGGACCAGAGAACTCCAGCGAGCTGTCACGAGCTAGCTAGATACAAGTAAACTGAATGCTCGAAGCTCGTTGAACTCGTTCAAGCAGCATAGACAGAAGAAAATACACAAAAGTACTCGTGTATTGGCGCATCATTGGATTTCCGAGCTTAAGTATTGCCTAGTACAATTACTCGCGTTGATACGTTGATACGTAGCTTCGGCCACGAGTTGTGCGCGAGCTCTTGTTGCCGAAATCAAACATCTGCTGTGAGCTGCTCTTACACGAGTTACAAGCACTTGTGAGAGCAAAAAAAATATCATGTTTTGGTGAGTACAAAGACGGAAGATGGTTTGTTTTTGTATTGCTCGCTTGAGATACCATCGGCTGGCAAAAACCTCACTGGAGCTCGTTGATATGCGAGCTTTAAGTAGCTTGTTTTATTATTACTCGTGAAAAAAAGAGCTTGCTCGTTCTGACTAATTCAGAAGGCAGTTTTGGGTGTCGTGGAAGGGTCGTATGTACAAAAAGATCACAAATTTATAACTTTACAGGATAAGCAGTAGCAATATTCTTGACTTAGCTAACCCTAAGAAACGTTTTCCATCTGATGGTAAAAACCAGCTCAAAAGAAATCGGAAATCCATTTTCAAGTCTGCCTTATAAATAATTTTTAAAAATATCCCAAATTGTTGGGTAATATTTGTAATATTAGGCAGCAGCTTATCGCTGTCTCCTAGTGCCGGTTTTTGCTGTTAAGTCGCTTTTGAATTCCCAAACGATTTTAACAGCGCTGGCATGGAGAGGCAGCTGTTGGTTGACTGCAGAACAGGCAAAGATTGCTGATGATTTGGTAGAGATACCAATGAAACAGCTGTACGATCAACCAGCCTCCTCTGTGGTGTGTTGTGTTCCTGTTTTGAAAGTAACGAGACCTCGAGCTGGCTTGAAATTAAATGTTTGATTATCATAAAGGTCGTTAAAACACACACATGTATTAGAAATATATTTTACTAGAAGCTAAATATATCTGTTCTACTGACACGAAAAAAATGAAATAGTCTTTGAAGAACCACCCATGCATACTTTTATCATTTAAAAAACGAGCTTGCATAGCCTTGACACATTTGTTTTGTCTACAAATGTATAGTATAGATTTTGTAACTGGTTAAGATCTCGACAAAACGGCTATTGATTTGCCTTTGAAAAATAATATACACTTAGTTAATAAACCTATCCTTAGTGTTGACCTAGATGGCGTGTTTAATATTAGGTAGTTGTAATTAGTTGAGAATTTTGTTGAAGTTAATTTTTGAAGTTTAGTAACTCTGTGTCGAACAGTTAGCAGCTCTAACTTCAACTATTTATTTTAATATTTTACTTCCCCCACTAGGCGCCATGAAATTTTTTAGAGTTTTATAATACTAGATGAAAAAGTGTTACGCGGTTAAGTGGATTAACTCAATCCAGTTTAATTGCTTTCTTAAACACTTAAAGCAATAATAGTTGTGAGAAGTTAACCCCCCTCTGAGACATTTCGTCATTTTGGGGAGGAAGGGTTCGGTTCAAAATATTTCTACTAAATTTGTACTAGAATCTATAAATTTCCAATACTCTTTAAGTTTAAATATTCGTCCATATTTAGATAGTGCTTAGAAAAACGTTCTCTCATTGTAAATTCAGTCCCAATTTCTACAACTGAATCTTGGGATTCAAGCTTATAAACGTGTTGTTGTTCAATAGGAACTAATAAATAAAAGCATGAATGATTCTGCACCACATTCATCTTCTGATGAAATTGAATCTTTTCTAAGCAAGAAAATAAAAAAAGTGACAAATATCAAATCGGTAAACGACTTCATTGTTCTTTCTGGATATTTAAAGATTGCTTCTAAATTCGGATGTCTTAAAGCTTTTAAAAAACTATCATTGTGCTTACAACTGATTATTAAAGATTTTAAAAGAAAGCTAGCATGATAGAAGCGGTGTTATATATCAAGATCAGCCTTAAGTTCTCTCGTCAGTTCATCATTCAGTCACATGTGTGCGCGGCCCTTAAAATTTTTTAAGTAATTTCCAATATAATGTTGTCCGAACTAGCAATAAAACAAAATTATTCCTGAACCCTTCGAACCTGAACCTTGTTTCACACCCGCTCCGTGAACCCGAACCCTAAATGTTTTGCGGGTTCGAACCCCGAGTGAACTTCATTCCGATTTTAGGAGGTTTCCCTTCAACAAATTCTCAACTAATTACAACTACTTAAAATTAAACAAGCCATCTGCGTCAACACTAAGTTTTAATCAATAGTTTGTAAAGATTTCAATTCACTTACCATATCATCTGCATTGAAATGTCTTATGTTAATGTAAATGTATTATTGTAAAGTAACTTTTGGATCTTCTCTTGGGTTTGTGAAATTTTTAAAATCATTTAAAGTAGGTTTGTCATGAATAACTTTTGACGATATTTTTTGAAAATTTTTGGTTTTGGACAAAATGAAGGTTTTCCTAAAAGCATATATTAGTAATGTCATAATACTAGTTTGAATTTTCTGAATCTTACAAAAATATACACTAAAAATATATTCAACAAGTATTCGATCTATATTTCGACACCCTATAAAGATAAAATCAATCAAATTTAAGTCTGTTTAAATTTGTTTCTTAAATATTGCGAATGCTTCAAAGACTTTGGAGAGAAAGAGAGGGTTCTGATAGAGCTATACAGACAACTTGATTTCTCTTTTTGATTATAATATAATTTAATAGAAAATTTTATCCAGTTCTCCAATACAAGTTTTCTTTTACAACATGCTCTTTAATGGCTCACTTTAAACAGTCTGTTGGAGAAAACGAAAAAAAAACAGTCTCCCTCTAAAACAAAATGTCATTCACCATTGTCTTTATTCAACGTGCTCTTCGCTCAATCATCGTGAGTTTTTTTCGCTCTCTTTGAGCATTTGTTTTGATGGTCAGAATCGGCTGAAAGTGTCTTTTGCGCATGTATGTGGGTAGCGCGTGTGCCTCAATAAACTGCACGCATACGCATACACGCGTAATTGTGTGCTATTTTGTACCCCTTTCTCTTTTACGCCTTGCCTATGATGAAAAGTCTAACGCAACAACAACAAAAAAGACACTTTGAGCTGACACTTGGCTCTTTTTGTTCAGTTGCTTGTGCTCACCTGCTGAGAGCCGTACTTAATTATCCCCTTCAAACTGTTATTGTAAGACAGCTTCGAGTGTTTCTCTCTTTAAGAACTATGAAACAGAAAACAAGGGACAAACAAAATCAAGTGTTCTGTTATGAGAGAGTGCAAGTCTGTAAGAATAAAACAAATTTGCTTTACCATATTTTGCGAGCTCTGTTCTGATATGTTCTACAAAGAGGTTCCCATTCAAATTTTACCCAAATCGTGTGGGAATAGTAACGTTTTAGCTGATTTAAAATCATTTGTTTACTTTGTGGGATTACTTTCAAATTCCAAATCAACTTTTTCTTAACCATCCCTTTGAGGAACTACAGTTTTTCAAACAAATTTCGAAGTATTTTTGAGATACTCAAAGTAAAAATAGTTTATATCATTTCTTGTTCTGGAATCAGATCTAATCTTATGGTGGTTTAGAGGCGGCCTGATTCGTGGCCTGCTCACATAAGATAGTGACTGAGCTATGTTATCCCACGATCTCTAGGGTTCACATGTGAAGCATATCAATAAATTCCCTTGCCTTGGGCCATGTAAATGATAAACTACTGTGCCCGGCTTTGCCCCCGTCCCCTTCATTTCATCTTTCTATATACACAAACAAAAAAAAAAAAAAGAAATGATTGAAGTGAACGCCTGGCTGTATGAAAGGCGTCTTAATGCCGAGTTCCTGTGCGCCAACCACCACCACCAGCACCAACGTCACCAGCAGTCAGTAGCGCATGCCACGCAATAGTTTCCTTGGACGCGTTTCATTGAGGCAATAGAAATTGCATCTGCCGTTGTTGCTTCTTCCCTCAATTTAGTGTGCGGTGTGTATCCGCTTCTGTTAAGACTTTTCCCGCGTTCCCTTTTGCCTTTTGTTATTTGCTTTCCATTTCACTGAGCATGTCTTTTCTTAATCTTCCTTCCTGGCAGATCGGACACCACGCTCCAGGCAATTGTATACAAGCTCGTGCCGGGTCTATATGAGCGCGAATTGATGCGCAAACGAGCCTTCTACAAGGATCGTCCAGAGGAGGCAGCCTTGGCCACTCCCGAACAGCGTGGAGATGATACCGAACATTTGATATTTAGTCCCTCGGATGATATGTCACTGTCGCTGGAGTATGCTGAACTAGGGTAAGTAAACGGATGAACTGGACCACCAGTAAAACATCAGAGGAAGGTAGCATACTAAACTGTATACTTCCCTTGGTTCCCTTTTCTATTTGCAGTGAACTAAATACGGAGTCTGAGTTGGAATTTGGTGATACACTACGTCCGCGCTATCTGCAGTGTCCGGCCATGTGTAGGGTTAGCCATTTGAAGAAGTTTGTCTATGACAAGTTTGAGATTGATATACAGCGCTTTAGCATTGATATCATGTACAAGGTGAAGACCATAGTGCTGTTGGACTATTATACACTAATGGACATAGCTTATATATATACCTGGAAGAGGGATGCACCCATGCGTTTCTATTTTCGGGTATATGAGTCAGCTAAGCCTCTAGTGGCACCGCCACGTAGGGTAATGCCGGTTAAAGTGGAGAAGCAGGAGATTGTCATACCAACTGTCACCCAGGAAAAGGTGTGCCAACCACGTACCATTAAGCAGGAGCTAAAGCCCATACAGGAAGAGTTTCGTATAGCCCCCAAGCCCTTGTCGTCGCCCACAGAACCACTTAAGCTGGTGATTAATCGTAATATGCTGGAAAAGCATGACAAAACGATTACACCTCCTAGCACGGGCAAGTCCTCAGTCACTAAGAGTTCACCCAAGGCAGAGCAGAACTCTGCCAAAACCAAAAGTTCACCCAAAGAAGAGTTTAACCACAAATCACCCTCTACCAAGTCCAAGAGTTCAACCAAGGAAGAGCTGACACCTCAACAAACTAACTTCAAGTCTTCAAGCTACAAGAGTTCACTCAAGGAAGAGCTGACACCTCCACAGGCCTTGGGCAAGTCCTCCACTAACAAGAGTTCACCCAAAGAAGAGCCCAATATTAAGCTAAAGATAGATCTGTCCAAGCAGCAGAGCGTTACCATTTTCAATACATCCGAGCCCAAGGAGGTGGTAAAACCTCTGAAGCATGAAAAAGAATCACGTTCCAAAAGCAAGAAGGATAAGGAGGGCGGCAGTCCCAAATCCTCACCCAGTTCCTCCAATGGTGAGCGCAAACGCAAGAGTCCCAGTCCCTTAACAGTGCCTCCTCTAACCATACGCACTGAGCGTATCATGAGTCCCAATGGGGTAAGCACTTTAAGTCCTAGAGTGACCAGTGGAGCCATGGAACAGGATCCCAAATCGGAGTTTCTTAAATCATTCGCCTTGACTCCCATAAAGGTTAAAGTGGTGGAGTCCACACCGAACAGCAAGAATCAAATGGATGACAGTCTTTTAATGAAACCGCCCAGTTCCATGGCACCCAAATCCATTGCCTCCTCCAAGCGTAAAAGCAAAGAACCGGTTAAAGCCATCTCCAAGAAGCCTAAGCTGTCTCCACCCTTGCCACGCGAAGATTTCAAAATACGTTTGCCCAATCAGCCCAGTTTGGACAAACCTTTAATGCCGCCTCCTCCAAAGCCACCCATGTTGGCTCCTCGCAAGCAACAACAACTGGTGCAGCAGTCTCTGCCGCAGTTCCCCTCCACGCTGGCACAGCAGGGTATGCAAATGTCTGCTCCAGGCAATCGTACACCCATAGCCAAACGCTATCAGCCCATTTTACCCAAGGCCAATCCCTTTGCCAATATACCCAATGAGGTTAACCGCCTGCTCAAAGATGCAGGCACCGAAATCAAATCCATAGGCCAAAGCCAAAGCTCCAAGAGCTCACCCGTCTATGGACCCAAGACCACGCCACACAAAATGACTCCAAACAAGCCAGCTAATGGCAGTAGTAATCCCTCCAGCGGAGGAGGAGGAGCCTCCTCCAAGGCTCACAACTATTTGAACTTGGCTTTGTTCAATGCCAGCAAATCCAAGGGCAAAGAGGCTCCACCCGGCTGTCGTACTCCCATGTACACACCCAACTCGCCCATCTACTCACCCAGCTCACCGCAGTATGTGCCCAACTATAATATGCCCACCCTGCACAAGTATACCCCCAAACCCACCAATCACAACCACAATCAGGCCACCAACTATCTGCAGAGTATGCTAGGAGGAGCTGGTGCAGCCGGAAATGGAGGCCTATTCCCCTCACCGCCCACCAAAACCGATCAGAACACCAATCCCGCGGGGGCAGCCACAGCCACAGCTGCTAACAACTACCCTGCGGCCACAGAAGAGGCTCCCGAGAAGCAACAGGTCAAAGTCAAATCTTTGCTCAACTCTTGCAACATCAATATACCCTCCTCGCTGTCCATTACCATATCGCGTGACAATGGTGATCCCTCCTCAACCAGCAATAGCTCCCATCCCAAGCACAAGAGTCCGGTCAACAATTACATAGAAATTGTCAAGCTGCCCGATCAAACGCCCGATCCCAAGCGCCAGTCGCCCCCAGCCCCCACGACCAACAGCCTTAAACCTCAGCAATTGGCTCCGCCACCCTCCAAAACCATACCCTCGCCTCAGCATTTGATGTCACGTCAGCTGCCCACACCCAGCAATGCAGCACCCTCTAGGGTCACCTCACCCACTTCGAGTGCCTGCCCAAAGAAGCCAGTATTAACTCTCAGCCAGGCTTTGGACAAAAAGACCCCCAGTCCAGAGAAGCGTAACGCTCATCACTCACCCACAGCCAGTGAGAATAAATCACCCAAATCTGCCAATGGAGGAGCTAGTACAGTCTCACCCGCTAATAATGGTGACCCCGCAGCCAAAAAATTCCGTCCCATATTACCGCGACAGCAGGCCCAGGCCGAGGCCACCACAGCTAACAACAGCAACTCCAAAAGCAAAGTGCCACCCAGCAAAAAGTCTCCCAACACTTCACAGGCTCCCACCACCTCCAAGAAATCTGTCAAAAATAACACATCTCCGCCTCCAACAACAACAACAACAACGCTCAACAAGCACTTGCCCCCCACGCATCCTGGTCTGGCTCCCCTCAGCATTGCCTCCAGTGCCGCCCAACTGGATTTGAGTAACTTTCTCAAGGAGAACCTCTTACGTGCCCAGGCCGCTCAAGTGGCTGCCGCCAATCAATCAAATCTATTGTACAATTTTGCCCAAATTGGACACATTTCACCGGCCATGTACAACTATCAGCAGGCCTATCTAATGGAGCAATTGTCGCGCATGCAAAGAGCCGGCAATGAGGTGTTCAATGACTATCTTCAAAAGCTTAAGAATGCCGCTGCAGCGGGTGGCGGAGCAGCAGAGGGTGAGCAGCATAAGCCATCAGCGGTGATGCCCATGTTGCCCACCGTCACTTTACCCACGGCCAGTCCGAAAAGTTCCCCACTGCCGCCCGCAGGAACAGCAGGAAAGCATACATCGGCAGCCACACCCGCCCACAGTCAGATCAAAGCCAGTAAGGGTAGTCCCTTAATGCAAACGGCGGCCACCAGCAATGGCAACGGCAGCAAGAGCACCAGCAAGTGAGCCCACCCCCCCAAAAAAGTTCAAGTCAAGCGGAAGTGAAAGCGGAAAGGTGTGAGAGCGAGCGCGGTCCAGGACAGCTCTAATTAATATTTAAAGACTTTGTTTTTAGTTGGCCAAACCAAGCTGGGAGGGGAGTGAGGAATCCATTACTGGTCCTAATTATTGTTGTTGTTTGTTTCGTTTTTTTTGTTTTTGTAAAAGTAAAAAGGGTGTAAGCTACTGTTCAGACTGATTTAACTAGCGAAGAGTAATACCTTCCAGTAACTTGGAAAAGGTGACTCTAAATAGCCTACACATTCATTTGGGGTCACCTTTTCCGACAATTTTTTCTAGTTTAAAAACGCTTTCTCATCTCACAGAAACTTTTAAGTTTCTGTAAAATCAGAAATCGACAGTATTGTTAACCCTTTGACTAATTCATCAGTCTGAACAGTTTCTCTACCGTGTAAACACTAGCTAACCTAAGTTCCCCTTTGTATATAACTATTTAGTCTTCTACAGTTATACCATGTATATATAATTCACACAGAAAGACAGCGATTCAGAATCGGTAAATTAAGATTTATCTATAAGTTATCAACTATTTTTTATAAATTATTCCGATTTAATCTAAATTGTACATATAGCTATAAATATTAAGCAGAATTTTGTCTAATCTTTTCTACATACATAAATAAATAAAAAATAATAATTTAAATGAACTTTTAACATGCGTTTTGTATTTGGATTGGTCGAATTTTGCGAGCCCATCTAATTATCTCAGGAAATCCGCTCCGCGGGAAGCATTTCCTGGCGAGTACTGGCCCAACAATTCCTCGACAAAAAACATGGACTTGCCAACTCATTTTCTTGAAAACAGCTGATAAATTGCCGAAGGGGGTCATGAAATTATGAAGCTTGTTAGATAATTGTCAGAGGTACCACGAAAATTGAGCACGCAATGAAAAAATTAAAGCAAAGAAGACTAAAAAACAATAGCTACAATTATTTGGAGATCTGCGAGTTGGACAAACATGTGGAGCTGTCAAAGTGGACAAGTCGCAACCATTTTTGTGGAATCTGGCCAATAAATCATTTTGATACGGGCAGCTCCGGCCCCTGCCATGGAATCTTTCTGTATGTTCCCCCGTTGTTTGTATGCCATTCTCATTGCCCCACCGGTCCAAACCCCAGCCTCCACAGACGTGAGCCTTTGCAGTCTCCATAGCACATTATAGTGTTTCCTCCAGGTTTATGTGGTAGTTTTCCGTGCTCCACCGCTCCCACCTCCGGCCACCAAACTGCATCAGAAGTTGACCATGGCTTGCCTTCCTTTCAATTTCTCCCTCCTTACATTCTCTTAACTCTTTAATTTTATTTGAATTAGCCCGCCAATTTCTTAAAAAACAACACTGAATTTTGCTGTTGCTTGGTCACCTCATTGTCGGCGCTCGGAAGTTATCAACGTTTCCCCCGCAAATTTCGGCGCAGATTTAATCAAAACCAAAGAGACTTCTTCTTCGTCAAATAAAATTTCTTTTTATTTTAAATTTTACTCCTACGCTTTTCGGTCGCATTTTGCGCCTTCATCAGGGAACCTGCATTTTTGTTTGTTTACATTAATATACAAAGAACCTTTACTTTGATCATACGGTAAAATTTCCTTTCTCTTCATGCTCGTCTTTCTGCTCGTATCTTCAAATAATCTTTATTTTTGTTATCTGAATATATTGATAAAATTAGTTTCCCTATCGGACCTCGCTGTCAACACACTCTCTTGACCTCTCTTTTTTTTCGTTCCTGGGTGTTGATGTTGGAATATACCAGGGCTCCCCGAATAAGGAAAATTGCTCCTCTCGGACCCTCTTCTGCTTCGGCTTAGGTCCCCACTTCGAAATTCTTCGTTATGAAAATAATTTTCCTAAATTTATTTTATTCAACAAATATAGTAAGCTGGTGCTTATACTACGTCCTTATTACTCTCATCGTGTCAAATAACAAAAATATAATATAATTACTCACATTCGGATCATCTGCGGTCTCTCTCTGTAATCGTTACTTTTGTTAATTTGTAATTTGTCCTATGTCGTCCCATTGTATTTCTTTCGTTTTGTCGAATGTTTGATTTTCTTGTTATTTTCTTTCGTGTACTTTATTTGGTCCACGTCGCCTTTATGATTTACAGCCCGCTCTCCCCGCTGTTGAATCCGAAGACTTTCCAGTGTCAGTCTTGTTCTCTCTCTTTTTTCTATGTCCAGCACTTTAACATTATTGAAATCAGCTGTGTGTCCAGATGATGTCAAGTGTTGCTCTATCGCAGTGGTTGATTTTCGCATCTCCTTAATGTCCGCTATCCTAGTCGCAAGCGCTCTTTTTACCGTCCCAATGTATACGCCGTCGCAAGCCTCTAATTTTCCTTACATGCCATTTCGTACACAACTGTCTGTTGTTGTTCTTTCACTATTTGGTCTTTTGTGTTCGTGTGTTCGTTTGTGTGCGCTTTGTATGAGAACGTTAGATTTGAATGCTGTTTCGGTATAATTTCTTTGTCACACAAGATGCTGAACAGGCTCTACTATACACAATTCTTCATTAGCGAATGCAACGGCAATTTGGAATGTTGTAAGCAGATCCACAAATGCGCAGCGCTATCGCTGTGGTTATTTTTTTGTTTTTCGCATCTCCTTTATGCTCCGCTATCCTAGTCGCCAGCGCTCGTTTTGTCGTACCAATGTATATGCCGTCGCAAGCCTCTCCTTCTATTCCTTTACATGCTATTTCGTACACAACGTTTTGTTTTTGTTCATTCTTATTCTTATTATCTTTTGTGTTTGTAAACAAAAATTAATTTTTTCTGCATTTCATTTGATAGGTTAATTATAATCATAAATTTCACCAAACTCCTTATATTTACAAAGATTGTTGACTGAAATACACACAGTCACAACCACGCTCACATTTGTAGAAGACACTTTGGAAGTCGGCTCTCGGCAAAACGGTCAGTGAAAATCATGAGCAAGACAGAAACGAAAAAGCGCTCTTTGGTTGAGCGAAAACAGCTATTGAGCAAAACAGAATTGAAAGTGCCTATTTGCCACCTCTTTTCGTGGTGTGTGTAAAAGAACAGTTTTTCGGAGACACACTGAAAGTGTTAAGTAAAATGTGATATTTTCCAAATCTTAGTTGTCAGTTGCTGCCATACATGTAAGCACACCTTCCAGTGGTGGTCCATGATGACTGTTACCATATTTTCCCAGAGAAATCTCTCAAAATTTACACTTTTTCTACTCAGTCTAAACAGACTGTCGGATAACTGACATAACAAAATCAGGCAACCTGCCAGTGTGTGTGAACGCACCCTAACAGTTAGAAGGAAGAATCTCCGAACCTATAAAGCAGGGGTGGCCAAGTCCATGGCGCAACGGGAGACCAGCTAGTATTGAATTCAAGCTTAGTTTATGGCTATAAGTACTCAACTTCATATGTGTTCCCTCTTCTCTTTATCTCCAAGCGAAGGTTTTGTTGTTGGCTGCGAATGATTTCGTGTGTATTAGATAGCCACGAGCACACACACACGCAAACAAAACAAAAAATCGGGTTTCTCTTTTATTGTTGGTCGATAAATATTTTCTTTATTTGTTTTGGGGTCCATAACCTCATTCTGGGCACCTCTGCCATGAAGTATATCTGAAAGATGGTAAGAGCTAGAGGTTCGAAATGTATAAATTGTATACTCTTTACACTTGCAGGCAGATAAAATTTGCAAGCAATTTGGAAACATGTTCATTTCTTCCAGAACTTTGTAGGTAAATAGTTAATACTCAAGTTTTTTTAAAAAAAACAAAACCTTATATTGTTAGTGTGTGGAGCGCTACTCGATACAAACCTTGCTGATAAGGGTTGTTATTTGCTGTGCTTGCTTCCAAACTCCAATTTCGTGCCGACCGCTGCTAAGATATGAGTTTTTTCTCAAATTGGACAAGTAAAGCGATGAGTCTTTATAGCAAATTTGAAGCGCCAGATATCTGCTATCGGGGCCTAGAAGGATTGACAGACGGACAAGATCGCAAGACCTTATATGCCCTTTATCCAAATTTTAAAAGAATACAGGGTATAGAAATCTAGATACAGAAACAGAGCAAAACTAACTATAATCATCATCTTTTCCCCTAATTTACACGAACATCAAAAGTGCCTTGGCTACTTAGCCTCACAATGAATGGTGCTATCGTGCTAATGCTAATCAACTGCAACATTCTGCTCAAGGTCAAAGGTCGCCGTCTATCCCGGGCAGTCCAACACCGTTGGGTTTTCAACCTAATCTGCCAAATGTTGCTTGCCCGTTCGTCTGTCCTTTCGTCCGTCCCTTCGTCTCGCCGAAATGTCAAATGTCTTTTAAAGGACAAAGAAAATAAAAGATTATATTGGGATGCGCTTGGTTTTTCTTTGCATTTTTCCTTCAAGGGCAGCAGCAGGCTTTGTTGTTGTCCTTTCTTTCTTTTTTTTTTGCGCAAGTTTCTGATTTCAAATATTGGCAATTTTCACGAACGAATCCCATAAGATGGTCAAAGATGCACACATACCTAGGTGTAGTGTTTTAAGGGTGGATTAGGTGCGAATTGCTTTAAAAGGATTTAGATTTATGTGCGATTGAGCCAACAATTTTGGTGGAACCAAGTTTGAGCCCATCTGCTTTGCATAATTTACAACTGTTTGTGCGATTCGTGGCTGGAGTCAAAACTCCAATTAAAATAATTAACCCGCTTTTACCCCTCCCACCGACTGCCTCAAAAACGGCTGTACCTGTGCCCTTCATCTACATACGGACAAAACTCTGGTACTTGCCAAATGGGGCACCATATGAAAACCAGTTTAATACACACGGCTTTTAACGCATTAAATACGTATGTATAAATCATGTGTGTAAGTACCAACTCACAAAAGCGCAGACAGAAGATGCTGCCGAACAGGAACAGGAACATCATTATAAATGCACAGGCCGCCTCAGGTACGAACCGGAGCAGACGCGCATTCGGAAGCTTTCTTTGGAGAAGGATGAAAATGATTGCCATTAAACAATAACAAGAGCAACGGCTATGAATGAGTCCATCTAGTGGTCCAAATAAGCTTTAATTTGGCTAGGAAGAAGAATTTTGCACCTGCTAGATTGCTGTGCCATTGGCCATTCTTGTCTTATGGCTACCAGACTACAGTAGCAATGACTGCATTTGGGACGAGTTCCAATTGTTTTCCAGAAGGGTTTATTGAGTTTTATAGGAACAATTAAACAAATCTCTAAGACCTCTTAGTGAAGTCCACCAATTTCTCACCATGTTGGATCCGGTTGGAGATAAGAGAACAAGATTATAAGGCAGGTCCTCAATTCCACTTCCACTGCAACTTTTTGAAAATGGAATTAATTTATGTTCTCACACACCAAAACGAAAAAGTTGTTCGTTTTGAAAAGTAATGCTTGTTGGTCATTGGAATAATTCTATGAACCATATAGAAGAAGTCAGTGAAATTTGATTCTCATTTAAGTCTTTAATTGATTTACAAGGAATTTTCGTTGTTTAATGTGTCCAGAATTTGGTATTGCCCAGCCAAACCGAAAAGTGAAACCTAAAAGCCGGCCTCTCAGTTCTTCCACTGTTTCTTTTTCGATCGTTTCGCTTGGAATTGTGGATTCTCTTTTATGTATCTAGTACCAATCTCGTTTGGACCAGTGGTTTGCAAAAAGTAAAACGGAAGCAATTTCATTCGGAATTGAGAACACAAAAATCAAACCGAAGCGGAATAGCGTTCGATTTGCTTTTCAAACGTAGACTTTTTAGACTTCTTTATTTTATTTATCAGCTTATCTTTATCTGAATTCTTCCATGCTTTTAGCAAATTAGAGCACAAATGAGTACTTGAAAATGAATTACGAAAATAACGTGGCCCGCGACTGTCTCTTCATCGGATTCCAAATCAGAAAATGTAGATCAAGCCTCTGTTCCTACCATTTTCTTATCAGATTTCTCCTATCTTCACTAAGACATTCCTTCAGATTTATCCAAACAAATTATTTATCTCTGTCAGGGCTGCAAGCAGGTCCTGAACCGAACCCAATTGAACCAGTTCGGTTCAGATTTTTAGTCCATCTAACCTAACCCAAAAAGGAACCATAAATTGTTAACGTCCAGAACCTAGATCCTAACCTGTTCACCTCTAATTAAAACAAGTAAGAGCGCTGCAGTCGAGTGGCCCGACTCCGAAATACCCTATACAATTGAGACACACGTACGAACTCGCACATAGGACCAGGGAAGAGCTCGTACCACCCATCGAGGACCTTGTCAGCTACATGGTAGAGACAGAAGAAAACTGGAGAACCATAAGCGAGCTCATTATAGACATCTAGAGCGATCTGAGAAGATGTGGACGGAGAGTACCTAAAATAGGCAATCCATTTCCGCGAAGTAAGACTTAGCGGTGATCCCGGTATGAGGTGGGTTTAGTTTTGAGTGGGTGTATTTAGGCACCAACGTGGTTGGTGAATCGTGCATGCTGCTGGTACTAGTCAGCT
The DNA here is from genome assembly GCA_018904235.1 of Lordiphosa stackelbergi. Lineage (NCBI taxonomy): Eukaryota > Metazoa > Arthropoda > Insecta > Diptera > Drosophilidae > Lordiphosa > Lordiphosa stackelbergi. Next base: position 43,314 of record JAEIFU010000854.1, read on the forward strand.
GTATCTTTAGAAGATTTTCATCCCCACATGGCGATCCCATAGAAAAAAAAAACACAAACGCTCACAAATGCGCGCGCGCACACTGACTCATACTGCTATATATAAATTTCTCAACGATCTAAGAATTCATGACCCAAGCATCGAACTAAAAACTTAGAAAGGGAACCTAACCGTAGACTTTCTTATTCCCCAGAACAAAAGCTTTATTTGAGTACGGTCTCCTTGAATTAAAAGTCTTAAGTAAATCCATAATAATAAGAGATTCTTTTTTACATAGTTTTTTAAATATTCTTGATCCCAAGAAATAAAGTCTTAGAGGTAATTCTTTAGGTCGATGTATAAATTTTCCTTAAGTGGCGGTTTTCGCTGATGAGTCGCATTGGTTTGGTATGTTAAGTTTGTGCTTGTAACAGCCAGAAGGAAGCATCTCCGACCATATAAAGCATTAACAACCGAGTCGATATTATCGTCTGTCTGAATGTCTGTGAACAGTAGAGTTGTGCCGATTTTTTTGAACTAGTTCAAATGAACTAGTCATTAAAATGAACTAATGAACTTGGTCTTGGTTTTGAACTATACTTCATTTTTTGAACTATGTATTTCTCACTTTTTGAACTATAGTTAGTTTTTAGAACTATAGAACTATATGACTGGCCTGCAGTTAATGGACTTCTATGGCCATTTTAAGCAATATGTGCTCATCATTCGTGGCTCTTCCGTCTATTCAGTAATCTATGGAGCCAATTGTGTGGTTCTCTCACTGCTGCCCATCATTAATGATGATCGATCGAAGAACTTGCCTAAGACCAAGAACGTGTTTTTCGAGTGCACAGCCACAATCTAGCCAAGGCCTAGGAGGTACATTGTTTCTTTTCCGAGCATTGTATATTCAGAAATTTACAGTTGAGCTTAAAGTAGTCCAACCAGACGGTAACATCGTCTCTTCTCCAGAGGAAAAAATGTCGGTAAAGCGTGCCAACGCCTATATTGGCTGACTAACTGGCTGACATGTTGACCTGAATTTACTTAAAGGCAGGGGTAAAGGGAGACTCCCTGATTGTGTAAAGATTCCCCCCATACGACATGTGTGATCCATGTCTTCGAATTCTATGAAGACATAGCTATTGTACATTACAACATTAAGAAATACCAGATTGGAGCTATCGAGCTGAAACTTTGCACAGAGTCTTTTTTTACGCACACTGCTAATAAGTGCGGAAGTGGATGACATGTCTTACATTCATAGCAACTCGGACGAGAAAGTGGGTTTTAATGAGAAAACTTTTTGTTTTTAAGTTAACGTGTCCCACTCAGCGTTATTAATATATACGCTTTTATACAGTTTGGGGTTTTGGTCAAAATCGGTGACTATATCTTTCTGCGGTCGAGTGGGTTTTATTTAAAAATTTTTCGGCGTACCGGCACGTCTTAAAAACTTTGCAAGGGTGCAAAGACGAAGTTAGTTTGGCCTTCTCTTCTTTTATAGGGAACCGAACATTAGACTTGCCTTCGGGAGTCCCCGGACCGAACCTTTACAAAATTCAGAGGTTTGCAGTCTGCATTTTTGTATACACGAATAAAAGCTGGAGCCAGTAATAAGGAGAACCTGATACAGGGAGAAAAGAAAATCGAAGTGATACCATTTATATAGAAGTGAAAAATAAAACCTTTTTTAAGAAATTTTCTGAAAAAAAACACGAATTATCAGATTTTTTCTTTCAACAGAGTTTAATCGATATCTCAAGAAATAAAGTTCAAGAATAAAGTCCGTCCGTCTGTATGAACACCTAGATTTCAGAAACTAGACCAAATTTTAAATCTAGACTCCTATTGTCTGAACGCAGATGAAGTTTGCTTAAAATGTGTGCCACACTCCACTCCCGCCTACATGCAAATTAATGAAAACTCCCACAATTTTTAAGATATCGATCTCAAATTTAAAACTTACATTTATATTCGAAAGATCCATCATCCCTCAAATTTTCATAAAGATTGAATCATAAATAGCCGAGTTTAATAAATGTGGCATACTTTTCTGCCACCCCTCAGGAAACCTGGAAACAGGTATATCAAGTCGGCGAGGGCTGACTTTAACCTACGTTCTCGTTTTTCTATATCATTACACTCAGGCTTGTTTTCGTTTTTGATTTCGATAAAATTATGCGGAATCGAGAGTTGAACATGTTTTCTTTTCCAAAAGCCGACTTTTATCTTCGAATTTTCATTTGACTGTCTTGATGGAAAAAGTGTAATCGCAAATCTCAAATCATTTATTGGCAATCAGAACTTTTTTTCAATTCCGATCAATTGAATCCTTAAACAAAACAGTTCGACCATGTTACTAAATGGCACTCTTTAAATACATTAAGGTCCCAGAAAGTCAAGGCATATTTTCATTACATTTTTTATAAACAATATAAAGATCAGATTGCTCTGTCACAGCTATACCGACAACCTTGTTTTGTAATTACTAAAAACATTGATTAAATAGGTCATCCGTCTTACAGCCCTGAGTTGGTACTTTTTGATCCGAATTAGCACGTGGCACTGATACACAAATCTGTCTTAGCAAATGCTCAATTACGCCTGATTATTTTGTAGTTTAAACTAAATACGCTCGAGACCACATTAACCTAATTACCCAGCTAAGTTACCATTTAAACTAACGTCTCGACTCGGTTTAGATGCACGACCAAGCAATTAAAGAATCCAAATCAAAAATCCCTGCCACCTAATCGTCCGACAACCGTGAGAGATTGTCTAATTAAATTTCATCCTGGTTGCAAGTGCGGAAGTCGAAAACTAATTTATCGCCCATTATGTAACAAATGCTAAGCACATAAATCGAGCGTTTAGAACCAAGCTTATGCGACATAACAAATTGCAATTAAAGGACTTGGCGCCTTTGGAGCTTGGGAAACTTTTTGCCAAAAAACTTTTGCTCCCCAAATTCAATTAAAGTGGCAACAACTTTGACGTTTCCATGTGTGCGACAAAGTGAGGGAGAACGAGAGAGAGAGAGAGGGAAGGTGAGGTGGGATGGAACTTGGCTGAAGCTGCGCTGGATACAGGTTTATTTCAATAGCCTGCCGTGGTAATTCAATACAATCTCATTAATCACTAGACATTTGGAGTGAAAAGAATGGCCCGGAGCGGTCGGCTTGATCAAACAACAGAGATATGAGCCACAAACACGTGATTATTATTAGAAAGGATGTCTAATATTTAGTATCTAGGTGGAAGTGATACACAATATGGTTGAGCTGTTGTTTTGATGGGTCTCCAAATCGAGCCAAAACAGTGGACATAGAAAGCTGTTTAATGAAATTTAAAAGTCGAACTAAAACAAAGTTTAGACCAATTTGATAAAAGTAATCACATTTATCTTAAAAACGTTCTTTATGTATGAACCATCTCAAAGAATTCACAGAGAAAATTAAAATTGGTATGAGCAAACATAAATCGAGTAACGGTTTCGACTTTCCGGGAGTGAAAACTGAAATACTGACGAACACAGAATTTGGAAAACAAATCAACAGAGATTAATTACAACATTTTGGAATAGAAGCGAAAAGAGCGTTTTCTTCTTTGAAAACCCTTATCACGCTCTTGTACAGTTGTACCGTAAATAAGAGCTTTTTTTTGTTGAATCTTTTTTAATGCTCCACCTTTGTTTCAGTTTCGGTTTAAACTTTGAAACGTTTTGGGTTTGGTCTCACGGAGCGGGTTTAGAAGGTCGCTCAACCCAGGAACCGGTCAATAAGTCATGGAGCAATGAGTATTAATGTGGCCTGTTTTAATGAGGTCTGTGGGCCTTTTTTTTTTTTTTTGTTGATCCCGCCTCTGAACATCTAACAATAAAAGTTCTTCCTTCTTTAGAAAATAGCTTTTACACATACGGTCAGCCTTACCAGCTATTGTCGTAACTAGCTGAAGTAACTGGCCATGAAGCAAAAGCAAATTTTTTTTTAAAAATCCTTTTCAGGGAAAATTTAAAGCACACACGCCAAGGGATTGTATGAGAAGGCTTGGCTTGGCCCCGTTGAAGGAGCTGTTTAACCAATTTTACATTTACATGAGTATTAAAGGTAAAAATTTACGCCGCTCAATTTTGAGCGGTGACAAAGTAATTGGTTCAAAAATTTATTAAAGATAAATAACGTATTTGCCGAAGTTTTTATACCCTTGTAATAGATAGAGTTTAAGAACGTCAGCATTAAAACAAACAATTTTTCTAAATAAAACCCACTTTTCGACCGATAGTTCTATGACAGCTATAAGATATAGTCATCCGATTTTGACCAAAACTTCCAAATCTGTGTAAAAGCGCATAATATTAATAATTGCTGAAGTGAGACACGTTAACATTAAAAACAAAAAAATTTTTCTCATTAAACCCACTTTTCGACCGATAGTTCCTATGGCAGCTATAAGATATAGTCATCCGATTTTGACAAAAACTTCCAAATCTATGTGAAAGCGTATAGTATTAATAATCGCTGAAGTGAGACACGTTAACATTAAAAACAAAAAGTTTTTTCTCACAAAGACCCACTTTTCGACCGATAGTTCCTATGGCAGCTATAAGATATAGTCATCCGATCCGGTCGGTTTCGACATATTAGCAGTGTGCAGTAAAAAGAAGACTCTGTGCAAAGTTTCAGCTCGATAGCTTTAAAACTGAGAGACTAGTTTGCGTAGAAACAGACAGACGGACGGACGGACAAAGCCCAATCGACTCAGCTCGTCACCCTGATCAAGAATATATATAGTTTATAGGGTCGGAAATGAATATTTCTATGCGTTGCAAACTTCTGGACAAATTATAATACCCTTTGCAAGGGTATAAAAATAGAGGCTAAAAATATATAATTGTCACGTTTAAAATAGTGTTTTCGACCGATCGTTTCTATGTATGGCATAGTCATTTTCTGGAGCCAAACTTTACAGAATTGGGTGTTAAGCACAGTAATACTCGTCGTTTGGCAGAGCGGACAAACGAAAAACGGTAAAATCGTTTTACGAAGCCGTTGGCAAAGCTAACTATTTTTTGTATGGCAGCTATATTTTGTATGTTACTAGAGTCAGTGATTTGAAAACGGAAACACGTAACTTTGAGGTTTGCCGAGCGAGAGCTGGTAAAATCTTTTCTCTGAAAGCGAAACGGATTGTTCCTCGGCAGCTATTGCTGGATACGTTTGCGAGAACGTATACTAAGAAATCGTTTGCGGAATGATCGGCTTTTAGGTCTACATCAGCTGCTGAATTGAAAAAATAAAATAAAAGCTGAGAGAAACAAAGAAGTAAGCAACAGAAAAAAAAAAACAACTAAGTGTATACAAATTGAGCAGCAAACGTTTCCGAACTATTCGTGCTCGTTGCATATCGTTCCGATTCCCTTTGTCCGCAAATCAAGATGAGCGCAGATTTTTTTACGTTTAGTTTGCTCCTCACGAACGCAAACTGAACAGAACTCATTTTTTACAGTTACATTTTCTCGGGATTTGTTAGTATTTCGCTCTGTGCAAAGAAAGAAACGAAACGATTCAGAAACGATTCGTTTCGTTAGTTTGCCCGCACTGGTCGTTGGTGACCACCGGTAACAGTAAGCGATAATACATCTAAATAGCAACAAGCTGGCTAACGTGAGTGGTAGGGCTAAAAACCACTTCGGATTTGAACCACTCCGGTATTTGTGGGGAAGTCCGAATCGAACCTGAACTGGAGCAGAACAACTTTTTCATACCGAACCTTAAACGGAGCCTTTGGAATTCCCAAATAGTCATAGCAATGCAGAAATCCTATTGGATTTAAAATGATAAAGAGATGCAACCCCCACTTGGGCTCTGAAAATCAACGAATTACAGGGTTTGTCCCGAAAGTAATAGAACTGAGAAGATTAAAAAAAAATTGTCGTTACAATTCTTTAAAAACTTCTCCCAAATAGACTCCTTCTGCGTCGATCCAGCGCTGCCAGCGCGATTTCCAAGCATTGAAGTCGTCACGGAAGGCATTCTTTGGAATAGCCTTGAGAGCCGCGGTGGAAATGCTTGTTCCGGCCTTTTCAGGCGAGGAAACAAAAAAAGTCCGGGAGGGCCACATCTCGGCTGTAGGGCGGCTGCGGAAGTTTTTGGGATGCCGGCCTTGATCAGGTGGCTGTTCACAAGAAGTCACTTTTCAAGTTGACTTTTGGGACCAACTTCGCGCACACCTTGCGTATGTTCAAATGCTTCGTCACAATGTCATGAACCACAGATTTTGGAAAATTTAACATCTAGGCAATTAAACGAATACTTAGTTGATGGTCTGAGTTCAAAAAACTTTGCGGACACGAGTCACATTGTCGGTATTTGTCGAAAGTCTTACAGAGGGTTTGTACCTTCTAGAGATAGTAATTAGCGATGCCGAGGATAAAGATGATAAAGATTCGGATGACAGCGCTGTTCTCAAGCTCCTTACTCCATGTACAGAGTTTTACAGACCAAAACTTTCATTTGTTTGTATACCGGTATCAGAGAACCGATATTCTTGGAACCGAAAAGAACCTTCAGATTGTACCCTTAGTAGTAGTACACTGAGAGAAAAAATCAATCTAAAATCAAGATTATAATTTTTTTCTTTCTGAAAAACTTATATAACTGTTAATTATATCTACCTGTACTGGGACTTGAACTGAGTACCCCTCGGGGTGATTTACCATACTGCGTCGCCACAGCCCTCTCGGCTGTGCAGCATCATTTTTAGCGCGTCACTAGTCGTAGTATAAGAACTCCAGCACGTCAATGCCAGCTGAGTTCTTATACTGCAACTGGTTGAGCGAAAAAAATTTTCAACAGCCGAGTCGGTAAGGAGGATGCAAAAGTTTATTGGAACGAGATTTACGAGAGTTTTTTTTTTTTAACAAAATAAATAAAGCTTACAGAAAACGTAGGACGGTTGAAAAATGCGAGATGATCAAATCTTCTTTAAGATTTTTTTTAATCCATTTCTAGTTTCTTCAGAAAAAGATTTTCAATCTAGATTTTAAATCTCAAACTATAGCGGGCTAACCTGATTACAATTGTTAAAGGTAGTTAATTCAAAGGTTTTTTTTCAACATGGTTATATAAAAACCGTCCGTTGAAATTAGCATAATGTAGCTGCTAATTTATGCCTGTTATAGGTAGGTTGGGCCTAGAACAGTTCGCTTCTGATGCTGTTGCGATATTGTAAAGCGTCTGCAAGGGCTATCCAGTTTTCTCCGTTGAGCAAAGCGTAGAGTTCGTTTTCCGATAGGAATAGACGCTGAAAGTTTAACATAGGTAACTTTTTTAGGATGGGGCAGATTCTAACAAAGTGAGCCACATCTTTCTTGGACCACATGTTGCAGAGATTACAATCCTGCTTAGTGTTATTCCTGTGAGGTTGAAAAGAGTTTCACATCTCGTCCTGAAAATAGCATTTATCCTCTCCACACCTAGACTGTCATAGAAGTAATTTTTTGCTCCGAAGTTGAGGTTCAGTAATTTATACAGAGTCCTCACTGTGCTCCTTTTTGCTTGCGCAATAAACCCCTCCCTTTCTACATACTTCAAAGATTTTGGCACTGATTTGTGCGTGGGATTGCTGCCACAGTAGATGGTTTTCAAAATCGATACTGACGCAGCACTCGTTAGAGATGTTAGACCATAATTCAAAGAACTGGAATCTTTCGCCTTGAAGTTGCCTAGCTATGATCTTCAGCAGTCTTGAACTCTCCATATTCATTATTTTGTTTACGTAAATGAAGTGGGTATGCAGTGTGTACGTGTTCAGAGAGGGCAGACCAGTTTCAATTAATATTTATTGCATAATTCGGAGAGGTTGAAGGGAGCCTAAATACTTCTTTACGAAGAATGTTAGAGTTAGGCGCTCGACAAGTTCATAAGATGTATGGCCCCATACTTGCCGAACCATAGCACAGGATTGAACGTACTGCCGCTTGGATGACTTCGTATTTTTTTTGGTTTTGCAGATCAGTAACTTTTCCACGATTTCCTGGCCTCTTTTCCACCTTTGAAAACTTTAAACTTAAAGAAATTGCTTTAGCTTTCCAGTGTAGTAAGAGGAGAAGGGTGAATGTACTCTCGTATTGAGCTTGAAATGTGACTTCCTCTTACTCTCTAGTAAGAACACGCAGTCCTAGACGTTTTCCTACCATCAACTGCAAATAATCCAGTTTTAGTGATTCAAGAACTTGCGTGTTAGTTTTGACGCCTATACGCGATATGGAGCCATAGCTCAAGTCCAATAAGCTTGCCTGTGTTAAGGCCTTACCAAGGCAAGCAACAAATGTTCTCCCGTTGAGAAGATGTTGATAAATTTATAATGAAGCTGCCATTAAACCCTAATTTTACTTTCCCTCCAAGGCGTCCAATTGAGTTAAACCCCCTTTCAATGAAATTGATTTAAAAATGTGTCCCTGTCACGTCCTCAGCTAGCGACACTTTCCTTGATTTAATTCAGTCTTGTAATCAAATGCAATCCCCGCATTAAGATCCAATTAGTGAGCCATTATGAATATGGATGGGTCCGCAGGAGAACCTCAAGTTGTGTCTCTGTTTCATTTTTATTATTTTTTGCTGTAGCTGCTCGGAATAAAAAAGTATCAATTTACAAGCAGTTTTCGGGTATGGTTCCTTCTTTACCCAAGACAAGACGAAATCAACGAGAATCCTGAACCGGAAATAAGAATAATAACTGCGCGCCAAAAATCCAGCAGAAGTCTCTTGATTGATTTGAGTGGCAGAGCTACTCAATTGTCTCTGAATGAGGGGGAAGGGTGGTTGCTGGTGGCTTAAAAGTCACTTTAATAAGATGAATGAGTGTGACAACGGTGTTGGAGTTGTTGTTTAATGGTGCCAGGCATTGGTGGCTCTGGTAATTAGTTGATTACACAAGAGCCAAGTCTCGGCCAGGTTGCCTATCTCTGTCGCTCTCCCGTGCCCGTGCAATGCAGGTTTTCCGTCTGTCTGTGGGTCTGTTTGCATTGCAAATGAAGTTGTGTGTGTGTGTGTATAGAAGGGGGGAAGCTGTGGGGTGATGGGCAGGGGGATCCAACAGCTGCATGACACGCATATATAGGTATACCCACTCATGGGCAAATTGCAGGAGCAGCGCAACTCATCAACTTTTTGCTTTTACCTTTTTTTCCTTTTTTTTTCTCTTGTTATTGAATTATCAGCAAGCCACAGCATTTTGGCACAAGTTGATGTTGGTGGTGGTGGTGGTGTCTATGTAAACCACTCAGGCGATGCCTTTTTATATACCAAAGGTAACCACAATGACGACGGCAACCAGGCAACGGCAACGACAGCCAGTGAGCCGTGTGGCTTACATAGACGACGATAAGCACGACACACACACACACACACAAGCTCAAGGGTGCTTTTACCCAAGTGGAAAGTGTAGAAGCAATGCCAACGGCAGCAAATGAACCTAATTTGATAGTACATACAATACAACACACAGCCGAGCAGAGCAGAGCAGAGCCACAGCAAAGCGGAGCAGAGCAGAGCAGAGAAAATACCGTGTTACGTATACGTTGGGCTGGCAACGCTCGCTCCATTGTATACACTTTGCTTTTGGATGGGCATTTAAATTGGTAATGCGAACGAACGGGCCGCTGTCGCTTGCTGCTATCGCAAATGCTGCACACTTGAGTACATACATACATACATACAAACATACTGATGTATGTACATGCACTTGGCTGCGTTTGTACATGCCTAAGAGAGAGTGTGTGTGTGTGTGTGCACAGCAAACTGCAAGATACAAGATACAAGAAAACAGAGGCGTTGTTTAAAGGGGGATTGGTACAAAATTTTCTCGCTGCCCGGTTTCTGGGTTTTTAAGGAACTTTTGGATTTTGAACTGAACCGAACCACTTTTCTTGACAAACAACCCTTGAAAAGAGTCTGAAATTAACCAAAAAGTATCAATTAAAAGAGATTGATTTCGTTCGACATATCAATCCTTATACAGTTTTAATTCTTTGTTTCGTTATTCAATTAAGATATGTCGTAGATCATGAAGTTGAACAGTCAGTCTTTCAATAGTTAATAGTTCAAGAAGTTTACATAAACTATTCGAAATAAAAACCTGGAACATGGTTCAGTAATTTAGTTTAGAGCTCAACTACAAATCTCTTTCTTTAAAAGTTGTAGTAGCGCCCTTTTTAAATCGTAGAATTTATGGCTCAAAGTCAAGTAAAACACACAGATGTGTATGCTGTTTTTCCAATAGATTTCAGTTGCTCCTCGGCAACCATCTTCAGGGACACTACAAAACAATTTCCAATTCATTGACTTAATACAAAAAAGACACAAACTTTTTTTACATACATTGTTTGCCACGTCTGTTCCGTTCGGCGTGGAGTTGAATACTGAGTTATTGTTTGGTCAGGAAGTGTCTGTATAGGTGCGCGCAGTTCTCTGTGTCCGATTTGTAGTTAAGCCTTTTGCCAGATGTGTGTCTTATATACAACATCTCAGGCGTTTGCTGTAGTGGTTTTCTTGTGTAGGATTGTTGCTTGGCTCTCCGTACAGTTGTCGCAACGCCGTTTCTGAATGGTGGTTTGATGCTGGTAGTTTGATTTGTGTTGAGATACCTGGTTCTAAGTTAGATTTTGTTGTACCAATGTACAATTTGTTCAGCTGTTTTTTTGCATCTCCTTACATACATTGAAAATATAATTAAAAAAGTGTGGAGAATTTTATATTACCTATGATTTAGGCTCCATTCAAACTGTCTTAGGCTGCCTTCACAATATTCGACACATGAGACATCTAGTAAGCCTGAATTTCCCCCATGAAATTCTATGAATTTGACAACCTATTCAAATTTAAAACATAATAAAAAGCATCATGTCTCATGTGACGAACAGTGTGAAGGCAGCCATACTTACTTACTTGATTAGCTTGGAAGAATTATGATGAAATGCAGGCCTACTAGATTATTATGTCTCATTTATCAAAAAAAAACATGCAAACCTCCTAGAAATCGGGAGGGAATCGAACCGGCGAAACGTTAAGAGTTCACGGAGTCGGTCGACCCAGCCTCAGGTTCGAACCCGGGTTCAAGTAATATTCTTTTCCTCGGTCAGAAAACATTGGTGTTGTTTGTCGAGGTACTTTAACACTAGGGATATTAAAAATTTGCATAAATTAAAAAATAGAAGGAAGCTCACTTCGGCTCGACCGAAGTTTATATACCCTTGGAGCGTTTACGCTTCCGTTTGGCACTTCGATAATTCCTCGATTTTATCAAATTCTCCAAAATTGTGTTGAAACAGATAACATTCATATCTGAAAAGTATATAAAGTCTTTACCATTGAAAACAAAAAGTTTTTCCCCCAGAACTACTTTTCGACCGATCGTTCCTATGGCAGCTGTATGCTATAGTCATCCGATTTGGATCAAACTTGACAGAATTGTGTGGTAGCATATAATATTGATCAGTAACAAGTTTGGGAGCGATAGCATTGAAAACAAAAAAGTTTTTTTGTACTAAGACTTTTCTTCAAACCTATATTTTGTATGGCAGCTATACTATATAGTTGTCCGATTTTCATAAATCTTGGTGGAGCTATGTGAAAGCATAGAAAACTCATAAGTACGTGGTTTGGGAGCGATAGCATTGAAAACAAATAAGCGTTTCTCACTAAAACTACTTATTCAACCGATCGTTCCTATGGCAGCTATATGCTATAGTCATCCGATCCGGCCGGTTTCGACAAATGTGCAGCGTATTTGTACCAAAAGACTTCGAGCAAAGTTTGGTTAAGATAGCTTTAAAACTGACGGAGGAGATAGCATAGAAACAGACGGACAGACGGACGGACAGACGGACATGGCTATATCAACTCAGCTCGTCATGCTGATCAAGAATATATATACTTTATGTGGTCGGAGATGCTTCCTTCTATGCGTTACAAACATCCGGACAATTTTAATATACCCTCTCCAAGGGTATAATAAACCTAATCAGAGAGTCTCAATCGCGAATAATGCACTTATTGCGCCGTATGCGTGTGCGCCCAGCTGGCCCCGATTCGTATGGACTATTTTGTTATAACATACTTTGAAGCGAGGCAACTACACCTGTTGCGACGTGCTCATGAGTGTCGGGGAATCAAAACAACGCAATTTCTTGTGCGTCTGAAGGACGCCAGTTGCCAAAAACCTAAATTTCGGAGCAATGGGAACAAGGGTGTGCGCACCGCTGATCTAGGTGTGATATGTCAGTTAAAATAGAAAATCTACACGTTTATATTTCTCATTTCAACGTGTGTCATTGATTTCCTGCATGTAGCGTTTAGTTTTTTTTTTTTTACATGCGGCATTTTGCTTTCCTACATGCCAAATGTTTAAATGAGAAAAGTAAACGCTTTTACGTTTTCTTTTTTAAAACAAAAATACAAAAAAATTTTCCATTTCCTGTCATCTCTCAGAGCATAAGGACCAACTATTTGGCATAAAAGTAAATCTTATTGTAAGTTTACATGCCAAGTTCGGACAACAGTTTGCTAAATAAAAATATGTGAATTCAGTACTGTTTTAAAGCTACATTTTTCGTATAGAATTTCCACACACATGTAGGGTTTCAATATACAATCGTTAATGTAGGAAATCAATCACATTCGTGAGGCTCTCAAATTGCTGCATGTAAAAGTTATTTGGAAATAAGCTGATTTTGCATTCATTCCAAACATTCCAGTTGAAAACCCACAGGATCTTCTATTCGCTACTTTTGCCGACCAAACGGCGATAACAGCACGAGACAAGTGTATATACATGGCAACCGAACAAAATAAGGTTTTTTCAGGCCAAAACACTCAGACGAATCACGGGAGCGGAGTGGTATATACGCACACGGGACTTCAAGAGGTATTGTGGTGTCCCTACGGTAGGCAACACCATTGACAAACAGGATTCGCTATACCTAGACAAGGTTGCCTCTCACCCAAACAACCTCGCCAGACGTCTCCTTACACTGAAAAAAATCATTCCATTTCGAGATTTCCGGATCACTCAATGCCGAAAGGGTACTAAAAATGGGTTGATTCCGGAAAAGAAAAAATAACGTTCTGGATTAATTTTTAAAGCCTTAAAAAAATTGTTTTCATGGAGAGAGAAGGAGAGGGGGGATGGGGAAACACCGACCGACCCCGACCACACATACACCCACCACCAGCCACTTGAATATAAACTGAAATTAATTTTATGATAACATTAAAAAATTTTTTACTTACTTACCTTACGCCTTGACCCCCGAAGACTCTAAACAACACGGACGACGTAACGTTGACAACTCGACTATCAGACTTAAGCAAGACGTGGTAGAGGAAACGTATTTTAGAAAGAATAAAGTTTCGCTCTGAGAGCAACAACAGCCGTGGTAGAGTGGAATACATATTACAAGCTGTGGAGGCAAAGACTCAAGTCTGATAGGAGCGTAGTTAAATATTTTAATGAAATTTTTTGTAAATGCCTTTTGCCTTTTTAATTTTATTTTTATATTGACATGTTTAGCCACATTCCCAATTTTTTTCTGCCCGACAACGTAGAAGAAGGTTTATAGATGAAGAAATAAATATTTTATGAATGCGGCGTTTTTATTTTTCATTTCTACATGTTTCATGCAGTTTTTCTGCATGCCACTTATAGCTTCCTGCATTCTACATTTAGCAGTCCGTAATACGTTTCGTTTCAGATGGACGTTTCTCACGCGCCGTGTATCCAATCTTGTTTCTTGTGTACCAAAAATCCCAGGTCGTAAATAACTAGTATCAACACATAGTTTCAATAAGAGCGGTACACATCAAAGACAGAAAAAGTGAAGCAGAACCGGTTTTTTCAGTATGCAAAACAGTTTTTCGCTGCGGTAGAGGTGGCTGTTAATTGACTCTGACTAAGATATGTCTAACATTAACCAATTAACAGAACACTGTTAGTCGAGCACATACAAAATGTGTGTTTTCCCAAGAGATTGAAGTCGACTTGTTCTTTATTGTTATGGTGCAGCGGGAAAGTAAGAAGGAACTGAAAGTGTTTTTCTCTCTTTCTATTCACAGAGTCAGACATAAAACTGAAACTAGGGCCACACAGTATAGAGTCTCTAAGGGGCATTCGCGCCTCGTATTGTCTCACCCCTCTGGGTTAAGCCAGTGTGGCACTCAGTGTGTCCCATGCTCTTGTGCTTCATGCTGAAATATGTATTTTCGAGGCGCACAAGCTGCGCACATAATGCCCCTGCCCCTGCCTCTGACTCTGCCTCTGTCCCTGCCGTCTACCCGTCCGTGCTACCTTCTCTGGCAGTGGTGCCGCTGCCTCGACCGCTATTTTTATGTACAAACACAAATACATGCACATAAATTGTTTCATGCCGCCAGAGAGCTGTGCGAGCTCTGGCTCTGGCGTTTCAGATTCTGTTCCTGCCACAAGCAAACAGAAATACAGGGTTGCATGCAACTGTGAGTACAACATGGGACATGGACGTTGGATTTTGTATTATTTTTTTTTTTTTTCATTTTGCTTCTCGGTTTTTGGGTTTTCTTTTGGTCTGACGTTTCGGCGTGGCTTCTATAGAGGTTGCGGCTGCTGCTGTTGTTGTTGTTGTTGGGACATTTTTCTCCGTTTCCGCTGCCGCTGTTGCTGCTGTTGTTGTTGTTGTAGCTGATTCACACATTCCTAATTGAATTATCACGCCCAAGCGAACTACCCAACACAAAATATGGAAAAATTATTTTTAGACTCTAATTACATTGAAAATGAAGTAAAGTTTTACTCTTCAGCCCTGAAACTAATCCTGCTGGAGCAGAAGCTTTGAACGTTTCACTTCAGTGCCCGTATATCGTCGAGAAAGGTTTTCAGGTTTTTTTCGAGTGGGATTTGGGTTTCGTTTTATGTACTGAAACGCCCATTTGCTGTCGGCATCACATTTCCATTTTTATGTACAATTTTTGCGTTTTGTTTGTTATTTTGCTTTAGTATTTATTTTCATCTCTCCGCTGGCCCACGACAGCTGGAGGTTTTATGTACCATCCCCTCACTCACTCACTCACTCGTACACTCATTCATGCCCTTTGTTATATAGCGGACTACCGAATCGTGCCGCCTGCCAACTAATTGTATCGCATTTGCGTCCCTATATACTGGCAGTATGTACGTATGACAGTCGAGAAGTACATAAAGGTCGACTTTTTCTCGCCCTTTGCCTTGCTCCGCTTCATTCTGGGATTCTCTGTTAGATACAGCCCACAGGCGAAATATTGTCATTCCGCTAAAGAAACTGATACGAGTATTCCATGCTGTTGTTGCCTTTGGCTCTGGGCAAAGAATTTCAAGCATTTTCACAGTTATTTGAGGGTTGGGATGGTCTCTGCGATAGCATCGCATCTGAGTTACTTTTTAATATCTTTCAGCTAAATGGATGGAATGGATAGATCGAATGGATGTGTGCTGCGGGGAGAAGCCACTAGATGCTGTGTGTGTGTGTGTGCGTATAGTAGGGTGTTATTATAGCAAAATTCAATTACAAGAATTTATATTGGTTGAGCATTTCATGAAGGGGAAGGGGCGCTGACAGATTAACCCCAGAGATGGGGTTCAGCCCAGAGCACAACTAAGTCATATAGCAAATGATATTAAAAAGTTTCAGTTCTGTGGCATTTCAGTTAATAAATTTCCCAAAATTGTAATATAAATATATACTACGCTAGGTAACAGGGTTTAGTATTTTGAAGGGATGATTTTGCGTGTGCTGAACACGAATCTGTTTTTGGAAATTTTCCATCAAGTTTAGATTTTTGGTAATTTGAGCTTATGTTTGATTTTTTAGGGAAGTTTGTTTAGAATCTGTTTGATACTGTCGCTGTAGTACTATGCCTTAACTTTAAAATAAGTTGTCCCAAACAATTCTACGATTTTCTTAAGCGAAGATATGCCATTTTGAATACATGTGCTAGATGTGACATTATTTTGTACTGCCCATAAGTAGGCAATGGCTGTTGTGAAAAATGTTCATTAGAATTCAATACAAAATTTTTGCATAGCATACTTTTGGAGAGTACACAATTTTGTCATTTTTATAACTTGTATTCAATATTGTATATCTTAGCTTAGGAAAATCGTAGAATTGTTTGGTACTATCCGATAATATCAAAGAGAGTCAAAACAAAAGAATGGATTGCCCACAAAGCGCTCCTAAAAAGTATCAAAATAGGCATTTTAAGCAACTTTAAGCTCAAATTACTAATAAATCAAAACGTGCTGGACCAGTTCTAAAAAAAACTTTCTAGAATTACCTCCAACTCAAACGCAAATTTTTTTGCCTTTTGTTAATTATCTTCTAGTCAGCTCAATACACTAAGAAAGAAGTAGAAAGAATTGTTGTAGTACATACGCTCATGAAAAAAATCTATTCGATCCTGAATTTTCAAGAATTTTCGCTCTTGAAATTGAGCTAAATTCGTTCTCAATTTGGTTTTTAAAGGCAAGGGGAGTGAGATGAAGTATAGCAGCGGAAAGGACAAGCAAACTTTGAGAGAATAGCGTTGAACACGCTCTCACAGTTTCGTTTAACATTGAAGAGGCATGTGTGCGAAGCGGCCTTCCACAGCTCATATGAGCCGAAGTCAGTCGTCTTTTTAGGCACAAGCGAGCCGAAGTTATGGTGGTGTGAATCGGTGAACAATGCATTGCAAGTAAAACGTCTGCTGTACGGAGAGAGCTCTCTTGTTCACCAACACAAACGCACTTTTTTGTCCTGTCCATTTGGCCGCCTCTGTCGTAGTTCGTTTCTTTTCTCATACTCTCTTCCCTAAGGGTGCGCGCACACATGCAGCTGAAAGATGAACTGACGGCAGAACTTCAAGCTGATCTGGAAAAATAACCGCCCTCCGTGCCTGCTAGAGCACCGGTTTGATCTTTAAAATTCAATCGTTAGCTCTGCTTTGCAGAATCAATCAAGCATCTTTGTTTATTTCAGCTTGCTGACGCACTAAAATATTGTGGTCAGCCGTCAGTTCATCTTTCAGTCGTATGTGTGCGTGCGCCCTAAGAAGAGAGGGCGAAAATGTGACTTTCTCTCCCTCTAGCACACAGTGATGCATGACACCGATTGTTTGCTATCGGTGTGAATTGTCGACTGCTCGCCTTTTGTTGCTTGACAAGAATGAGCTCGTCAAGTTTTTTGTATGATTTTGTATTCAAAGACTCGCGTGCCGAGTAGCATGAACCGTTTCGCTGTCAGACCGTATGACCCCACATCTAATACAATCCAAGCGTTTTGTTGATGTAGCTTTCCAAAGACACTCCATATATAGATACCGCATCTCATACAAACTTTTTCTTTTGGGATCCAATGTCAGTTCCCAAGAACAATCGTTTTTTGCGTCACATGCGTTATCTATGTAAAATGTAAAAAATGTAAAATTGGCTATACAGCTCCTCCAACGGGGCAAAGCCAAGCTTCTCTCAATGCGTTATCTATAATATCTATAAACCTTTGCTCTCAGCAGTATAGATAATTTATAATACGTATAGCCAAATTTTGAATATATGTATCCTCGTGAAGGCAGCGAGAAGCAAAAATTGGGATCCAATGTCAGCTCTCAAGAACAATCGTTTTTTTGTTTTCAATAATATCTATAAATCTTTGGTCACACTTTTTCAAATTTGGACGTCTTTTCGCACCTGAAGTGTCGCAACAAGTTCATTCACACGTTCTAATTGTCAGCTTCTGGCACACTTTATTAAAGGAGGGATCATCATAAGGGTATTGTATTGTACAACGAGTTTTATACATAGATCATTGTGAAGGTCCTACCAAAACGGTATATGTCAAAAGTGGTGTTCCTTAAGGAACAGCCAAAAAGTATGCAACGTTATTTTTATAATATAGATATTTTTCATCCGTCATACAGACGAACGGGCAGACGAACATAGGTTACGACTGTTAATGTTGAATATTTCAAATGGTCAGCAATGTATACCCCATTATACCTACAAGTATCAGCAAAACAAATAGGAAGAAACCAAAAGGGATGAGGAAAAAAAAAAAGGATTTAATTTTTTTAAATGTTTTGTAAATTTTTTTTTTTAAAATATAAAAATTTTTTTCACAAATTGTTTTTGAAAAACCAACCGATTTCCATTATTTGCGATTAGAATCGAAACCCCCCGTAACAAAGTTTGTTAACCACACGGCATACAAAAAAGAACTTGAGACTTAGTTCCCAATTACGACTCGTGAACCGAACCCATTACGGCTGCCCATGCTGGGCTTGCTAAAAACATTGCAAATGAAGTATAAATACTAAATAGAGAAATAGAACCGTGTCCGTATCGCACTTCTGTCCTAATTTGGGCCCAATCACACTTGTTACTAATAGATGAAAGATTTTTAAAAGATGTTATTAAGCTGTGTTTAAAAACTGCAAAACTGCGTTTGAGAAAAACACAAGCCGCTGTGGAAGCAACAGCCCAAAATGATTATTGAGAAAAAGCGAACAGCAGCATCAGTCGTCGCTTCATCATTTTTAATTTTGATTTTGCTTCTGATTTTGTTAAGGGGCATAAGTCTAAGCAGCAGCACGTGTTCGCTTGCAGAAGCCAACGGCAGAGCAAGCGCGACAGAAGTCTGCCATATCTCTTTTCTGCTTTTGCATTTTGCTTTTCGCCCGGCGCGTTATTTCTCTCAACACACACAACAAAAAATTTATCGTTAATCGTGTCGGCTCGGTTAAAGGTAACAACAACAACGCGCTGCAACACGCATTAAATTTTGGTGGCTTTGATAAGTCCGAGATAATTTCCTTACAGCGAACACATGCTGCTGCTTCACCTTACGCCACTGAATAAAAGCAGAAGCACAATCAAAATCATGAAGCGATATTTCTCAATAATAATTTGCTTATGCTTCTGCTGCGACTTCTGGTTTTCTCAAAAGCAGAAGCAAGAGTTCAGACTGATAATTTGAAAACAGTGCAGCTTGCAAAGAGTTAAAGTCTTGGGACTTTTGTCTCTTTCCCGAATATAAAAATCAACCCTCGAACAAAGCTTCACACACTCAAAAAGCAGCCAATCTAAAAAGACAGTCAAGAGCAGATTTCGCTAAACATTCCTGGGTCCATACTTCTACTTTGAGGAATTTGTGGTTAGAACCGACGGGCTTATTTCGAGGGCCAATAAAACTCCAGACAACTCCAACAGAGTATTGATATTTTGTCAAAATGAGTTAAATAATTAAATTCCAACCTAACAATAGATTTTGCAATCAAGAAGCATTTCGAACAAAAGTTTTAGTCGTTCGGTTGGTCGTTTATATTGGTGGTGGAAGACTTTAGCGCTTTTCTTACAAGGGCAAATTTAATTTTCCGAAAGGTGATAGTCACATGTAGCCAATTCAGTGAAATATGTGGAGTGGTGTAACTTACTAAAGATACTAGAAAGGAATATTTTGAAAAACTCCTTTTGACTTTGGGATTGATAGTCGAAAGTCTGTTTCACTTGCCTTCACTGGCTTTGGCCAAAGCGACGGCTTTTTATTTTTAGCTGCCAAAACTTACTCTCAGCCGACCATCCAATAACCTGTTTTCTCCGACTTAAACTCAAGATGTTTGCCCACATTTCGGAGTCACAGCAATAAATACCTTTGACATGTTACCAGTTAGTACAGCTGACTAACTAATATGTGTATACCTACATATTATTCCATAAGTACAGTCAGCTATTATTGGTATCGAGTGTAGCGTACGCCTTTGTGCGCCACCAATCGTGCATCGTCTTCGGGAACGGCCTGTTTGTACCGCGACCAATCACAAGCCGTTTGCAATTGACGAACAAAAGCAGCGAGCAATCGGAAACGAGCAGCAGCGTGTGCCGATGTTGTTGAGGGAGTGAAAGAGAATCGGTCGATAGAGAGCGAATGAAAACGACACACAAAAGCTGACACAGAGAGTAAAGTTGGCGTCGGGCGTGTAAATTCTACATGGTGGCAAAAAAAAAAAACTCTACACGCTCTGTAGAGAAAAGCGAGAAAAAGCTTGGCAAAAGCTTCGTCTTGATTTTCAAATGAACATTTCATGTGGCACACAGATGACAGTTAAGTAGGGTATCACTGATAAGGCGATGTAAAAAGTTTGAAGTGGAAAATGATATCTAAAATCGAACAAAACTATGTGGGCTTTTGAAAAAGGTTCTCTCCCAAGCTAGGAGGGAAGACCGGAGTCAGTCGCGAGTTGGTTGTGAGCCGCAGCTTAGTCTGGTCAAAACGTTCATTTAAGACTGAGAACTTGCTGCTAAGCCCTTAGAAGCACCACAGTCTCATTTTGACGCCATAATTGAATTTCCACTAAAGCAAATCCCGCTTTTAAAGCCATTTGCCAAGAATTTTGGTACTAGGGACGTCGAAATATCGATATCGAATACTTGTTGAATATATTTTTGGTGTGTATTTTTATAAGATTCGGCCACATAAAGGGAAATTTTTTGAAACAATTTTTTTTGTTTTTAATTTTATTACTGATGCCACTAATATCCAAGAGAATGCCCTTAGAAACCTTCTTTTTTGTCTAAAAACCAAATAAAGTATTCATAAAAATATCGTCAAAAGTTATTCGATATCGATATACGCCTATACTCATGCCCTTTTGACAGAGATGTCAGATCGCTTAAGCCCCCGGACATACCGCGTTTGAAGCGTCAGTCCAAGCAGATTTTTACCATGGAACAATACACGCCACGCGAGCGCTCTGAAATAGTTGAAATTTACATTCAACAGAACAAGTCAATTGTGAAAACTCAACGTGCTTTTAAAAAATTAAAAAATGTGAAAAGTGCGCCTTCTAAGAACACCATTAAGCGTTTATACGAAAAATTTTCGACTGGTGAGGCTCTTTCTAATCCGAAGAGGCCAAATAAAAGTCGACCAAGGCGATCGGCCGAGAATATCGCTGCCGTACGAGCCAGTGTTGAGAGGTCCCCAAGAACATCCCAAAAAACGCCGTTCTCAGCAGTTGGGCATGGCTCGGTCCACTTTACAACGGATTATTCGCGTTGATTTGCATTTGTTCCCGTACAAAATTCAATTGACGCAAAGATTGTTGCCTGCGGACAAGCCTCGTCGATTGGAATGGGCCCAAAGAGTCATCGAAATGGCCGAAGATGACGAGCAATTTTGGAACAAAATTATCATGTCCGATGAAGCCCATTTCTCATTGAATGGGACCGTAAATAAGCAAAATTGCCGTATTTACGCCACTGAAAATCCTCAGGAGATTCAAGAAGTGCCTCTTCATGACGAAAAAGTCACAGTTTGGTGCGGCGTTAGTGCGAAAACGGTCATTGGGCCGTTTTTCTTCCAAAATGAAAATGGCCATGCTGTTACCATCAACCAGGAGCGTTATCGCGACATGATGACCAATTTTGTGATGCCAATTATTCGTCGAAAGCGTATGAGGCAGTTCTGGTTTCAACAAGACGGCGCTCCACCGCACACAAGTCGCATAACAATCGATTTTCTGAAGAAATTGTTTCCGGGCCGTTTGATGTCGAAAAGTGGTGATTTGGACTGGCCACCGCGTTCGCCCGATTTGACGCCGCCTGACTTCTTCTTGTGGGGATATTTGAAGTCAAAGGTTTACGTTAACAAGCCAAGGACCGTAGAAGAGCTCAAGGACAACATTCGTGAAGAAATAGCCGCTATTCCGGCCGAAATGTTGGCGAAATCGATGGAAAATGCTGCAAAAAGGGCACAATACGCCATCAACGCCAGAGGCGGCCATTTGAGAGATATCATATTCAAAAATTGATGTAAACAAATCTACTTGGAACAAATTAAATGATTAAGATTGCCAACCGCCAAATTTTTATTTTTTTCTTTGATTTAAAAAAAAAAAATGGGTCCGTCGAATATGGGCAACCCTGTAGATTGTTTCAAAAAGGCACAAACGACGAACGTTGGAATATGGGTTGAAATATTACGACCTATCGTTGAAAATACGGTGAAATATTTGAACTTATTAAAGATTCATTCTAATCGATTCCTATCTTCTCTTCACCTTGCGTCACTAAGCGAACAGTTGTCGATTGATGAGATCGATTGTATGCACGGGAAACATGAATGAGTGTACACATTCATTGAGTTGCTGCTTTACATTATTGGAGCATTAAAAAAGGTTAAGAATGATAGAGACAGCGAGGCATCTTCAAATTTGATAAAACGGAGTTTCGGATCTCTTTGCATGTTTTTACTGCCGTCAATGCTGCAATTCTAAAAACTCAGTAGGACTCTTTAGGCTCCAGAACTTCAGATTTCATCAGTAGACCGGATTTTAGGTTTTTTTTTGTTTTTGGTCTAAAAAATTCAAAATTTTGGCATTGGGCTAATAAAAATATTTAAAATATTTATTTTTGGACCGCACAATAAAAATATGTTTTCACCTAAAATCCGATGTCTATTCATCAGCCTGTGCTCACGTCGCCAATGTGATTGAATTATTACTTGAAACAAGAATCTTTCGATGAATTTTTTGAAAAAAATCAAGAAAATTACAGACGAAATGTCACTTGAGTTGAAAATTCCTCATTTATATGGTCGTCAACAGCAGACCCGGCTGTTGATTCTGATTAAAATACAAATCAAATACGAATACGATACAAATTAGCATTACATATCGATTTGCCAAAATATAGATAGAGATCGGATGAGCGGTTCTCAAGTTATAAGCAAGAAAGACCAGTGTATACAGTCATAGTCAAGTATACAGTCTGAGATTTGGGGTCGTACTGTGGCAATTCGCCCTTCTCATTCCAACAGAGCCTTTCTATGCTTTGTGTGTGGGAGTAAGTTTGTGATATAAAATCGCAACTTTTGTTAATTGTTGTTAATTTTTTCACCACAAAGAACACTTAGTCATCGAAAATAAATTGATAATGAATCAACCTTTTTTACTATCACTTTTAGGCCATAAAAGGCATTTGTGCTCAATCTAAAATTTTAACACGGAGACGCAGTTAATTTACATACTAAGTGCTGCATATTATTTTCAACAAAAATTTCAACAAAAGCAAATTAAGGGCGAAGTTCAATATTTTGGCTGTAATTATGAAGTCATTTTAAATTTAAAAAAATAGTTATCAAAGTCACTTAGACCACATACAGCAATTTGTATTTTGCTATTGGTCTGCTTTATGAACCTGTACAAATGTTCTTTGATGTAACCTTGGGAAGCATATCACCTTAAGTGAATATTGACAAGTAAAGAAGAGTGCCCACTACAATAAAGTCTTAATAAAAAAAAAAAAATTGCGGTCGAGTGCCCGACAGCAAAATACCTTTTTCCAAGTAATGTGGTTCCTATAGCTTTGAACACCTTTTATTTTAAAATTTATTTGAATAATTGGGGAGGCGCACTTGCATATCTTCGGTGTTTTTGCTCGGATCTTGTAGTGGTATACAGAATAGAATATATATTCAATCAGTAGGTTCAAACTTAAAAAATTTTAGCTCTGACAGTTTTTCGCGGTTAGAAGGAGAAGGAGGAGGAATTTGCCAAATCAGAAGCAAACTTGAATTGGGTACGATAAACTCCCTGCATACATGCAAAAATTTGTGGCTCTACCTCTTTATAGTCCCTGAGATCAACGCGTTCATACAGAAAGAGAGACCGTTTTTCGTTGCTTAAAGATGGAGGAGGAGGAATTTTCCAAATCTAAAACAAACTCGATGTGG
Organism: Lordiphosa stackelbergi; assembly: GCA_018904235.1. Lineage (NCBI taxonomy): Eukaryota > Metazoa > Arthropoda > Insecta > Diptera > Drosophilidae > Lordiphosa > Lordiphosa stackelbergi. The sequence continues at coordinate 67,069 of JAEIFU010000854.1, forward strand.
GTACAGTATACACCTACATACATGCCAAAAATTGTGGCTCTATCTGTTACAGTCTCTAAGATCGACGCGTTCATACAGACAGACAGACGGACAGACGGACGGACGGACAGACGGACATGGCTAAATCGACTCTGCTGTTGATGCTGATCAAGAATATATACTTTATGGGGTCGGAGGTGCTTCCTTCTGGCTGTTACATACATTTGCACAACTTCATGATCCCCTTATTCCCATTTTTAATCGCAAAAGGTATAAAAATTTGTGTAACGCCAAGGATTTTCAACCTTTTTTTTCCAAAAAGTAATTTCCCCCCCTTTTTTTCTTCCTTTTTCTCCATTTTTTAATATTTTAAAACCAAAAATTACCTTCCCTTCCATGGAGGGGTATTATGTTAAAAAAAATCTATGTGCGTTCACTGGATGCAGCCTCATCGATCAGTTACTTACGTAGGACCGTATCGGGGCACTCCACAGGGCGGAGAACTCACACCATTTGTTTAAAATGCAGCGGTAAACTCATTCCTAGACTCAGAGAAAAAATGTAGAATTTCACAAAAGAATAAAGAGTGTGGAGGGAATGTGTGGGAGGGAGAGACACAACCGGTCCAAAGTGGTATTGTCTTTTTTAGTTTAATTTGTGGTGTTTTTAACATTGTCTTTATTTTAAACAATTCTTGATTCGATAACTTTTTCACCCTCTAAATCAGAGTTCCCCAACGATAGCCCCAGGGGCACGAACTTACTTGTCAATTCTTACCGAATACTTGCCGAAGTCAACCTTCATTGTGTGTTAGAGAAAGAACAGTCACGTTTTCGCGCTCTCTGCTTGTGGGAACCCTGCTCTAAATCATGCACTCAAAAAAGAGCGGCTCACCATTCGTAGTTACCATGAAAAACATTTTACATTTCCTCAGTGTACATCCGAAAAGTTTGAAAACATTTTTGCTCACAACTTGAGAAACGTTCATCCGATCTTTATCATTTATTCGGCTAATTAATAACTATCTCTAGAAGGTACGAATCGTCTATCTTTAAAACTGTAGGAGATATAACGTTTTTTCCAAATTTAGGTGTTCATACAGACGGACAGATGGACGTACACGGACCGACACCCGAGACGGGCACAACAGACGGACGAGGCTAAATCGACTCGGCTGTTGATGCTGATCAAGAATATATATACTTTAGTATACCCTTTTTACTCTACGAGTAACGGGTATAAAAATCAATTCCAAGCGGTAATGAAAACAACGTAATCCCGGATATGCATGAGCCGATCAGAAAAAGGATTGAGTTGATCCGACTTTTTTGATCTCAGGAAAGATTACAATTAGGGTTGTCGAAAATATTATCGATATATCGAAATATCGATATTTTTACCCAAAATTAAGAATATCATTATCGAATATTTTCCGGAGGCGATATATCGCATTCCGGGGATATTTTTCTTTTAGCGTTCAGTCACAATGTTGCGAATAACTGTTTCTTGTGCTCTGGACATGTAAGTCACAATGTTTAAAAGTTGTTTTATTAACTGTAAATTGTGCAAAAAGTTGTAAGGACCATGGCAACTCAACAAAGACAAGTGTGCGACATCTGAAGACGTAATTTTTGAAGGATCGCTCTTCGCTGATATCAATTCTGCCATGATATCTCAAAAACCACCAGGACAGGAGAATAAATTATAGGAGTACAATTGGAATTTACCGTTTTTTGCCCTGGAACGGGACTCTGTTAAGTTCTGGATTGCAGAGAAAGACGCATTGCCAGTGCATTCTGACTTGGCATTGCCATATCTTATTAAACACAACAAAACCAAAAACATGGATGTAGATATTTTTGAAATATTCGACAACCCTATAGATAAAAACTTTAACAAATAAAGACCATACTCAGTTCTTGTCTTATGATTTCTCAGTCTTTATCCACAGATGAGTGTAGTTATACTTTATTTGGTGACTGATGAATTATAAATAATTGAATTTAATTTAATTGCTTTAATTGAATTTAATTAGGCCCTCACCAGCACCTCGTACTGATCTAGACGCACCTCCTGACCGCCAAACGGTATGTACAGGCAACGATGGGATGGATGAATCTTGCCGAGAGTGATACTACCGCTGTAGTGACAGCGACCAACATACAAGGGCTCTAAATCAGAGGTGCGACTACATACCAAAGCACCAGGTGGCACATTGCCAAATGCGTCTGGCACCCAGCTATAGCCACAGCCGGCCAACATCTCAAAGTCATTTTTCACATGCTCCTGTCCTCCATAGGGTACATAGGCACAGCCCTTGTTGGGAATTACTTTGGCTGGAACCAAATCTCCATCGTGATAGGCACGACCCACATAAATGGCATCACCATCGGCGTCATGACCGGCCAATATGGAACCAGGCACAATATTGCTGCCCGAGGAGGAAACCCAGGTCTCAGGCTGCACTAAAACCTCGTAGACTTCCAGACTGCGCTGAAATGGACAAGGAAAACAGATAAGGTTGGTCTGCCATTCACTTGAAGATGTGAAGATGTAGCTACCTCTCGGCCTCCATAGGGAATGTACAGGCAGTGATGCGAAGGTTGCACTTTGCCGGGCGTCAAACTGCCTGAAAAGTGGCCACGACCCACATACAAGTGCTCTCCATCAGAGGTCTGGCCCACACACACAGCATTGGGTGGCACATATCCGGAAATGGTCGGAATCCAGCAATAATGATGTCCGGTCAGAACCTCAAAGTCATGTATATTGATCTCCTCGCCGCCCCAGGAAACATAGGCCTGCTGCTTCTTGGGAATAATCTTGCAGGGCAGCATGTCCCCGTTGTGTAAGGCGCGTCCCACATAGATGGGATTATTGTCCGAATCATGACCAGCTGCAACGGCAAACGGCGGCAATTCATCGTTCACGCAACGAGCAATCCAAGTGTGATCTGGGGAGTAGGAAAATTTTAGTTTGTTGGCAGGTAAGATAAGGTGTAGTCCAGAACAGTTGGCACGGAAAGTTCACAGGGATTTCAAATGTCGTCCGGTATAAGCCACTAGAGTAAATATGGTGAAGGAGTCCCAGAACTATTTGATGTTCACACCTTCACACCTCTCTCCACTTAACTTACCCATTTTGTGTGTGTGAGTGTGCTTTTTATTTTTTGATTGAAACTGCTCTCCGTACAGCTCCGACTGGCTTTTATGACTGAAGTAGTAGTCGCTCGGTTGATGGCGTTTTAAAGCTTTTTTCCCCTTATTGTACAAAAATTATTGACTGTGCCTGTGCACTAACCGGCGACTGTGATAAGATATAAATATCGTGGTCTTGGTCGGAGCCTAGGGCCAAGCCAATAAGTGATTACTCTTCTTGTAATAAAGCTTTAATGAGTAAACATGAGAACTTTAGAACTTGCGGTTTCTTTCTACACTTAATATAACCAAAGACTAATCGAAAAATTTTCTGAGTAAAAACATGAACTCTTCATATGTACATACTAGTACATTTTTGTAGTCCAAAAATCTCTATATCTATAAAAGAGTCTCCTGACTGACTGAATCAACTTGCAGAGCTGGTAATTGGAAAAAAAAAGAAAACAATGGAAAAAATCGTGCGCTACACAATCTCTGTCGACGACGTTTGCTTTCATACTGTCAAAATTAATAAATAAAATTAAAAAGGCCCCTCGACAGAGAGCACCTGTGGTGAGTACGTCACCTTATAGTAAATTCACCTTGGACTGAATGATTCACTGACTGATTCACTGATTGGTAATCATCGCACAGCCTACACACAAAAAAATCTGGTGGGTAAAATTAACTACGCTGACAGTAACTTTTTTCCAAATTTTTTATGCATGTGGTTTTGGTGTTGTTTTGTAACTGTACTAACAGTAAAATCTACTGAAGAAATTTGTAAGCTTTACGTATTTATTTTAGCACGAGTTTTGTTGTTGCATTTAACAACTGTACTCCTAGTAAAATTAACTACAAATATTTTGTCCAATTTTTCTTTGTTTTAATAAGTTACTGCTACTACAGTAACTTTACCATAGAATTAGTAACTCTGACGTGATTTTTTCATCTCATTCTTTGTTTTTGCAGCAATTAACTGTACCAACAAGTTAATCTAACCGCACATATGGTATAACTTTTTGAATGTATTTGATGGACCGAATAACTGTTCCGATGGCAAATCTAACCGTGAAAATTGTTGACTTAGCAAATTTAAGTTGGTCTTTTATAGAGCACTTCAACGGAATTTGAACTTGAGAATTCCTAGTGGTCTCATTTATGCGATATTCAAGAAATTTTTCGTGCATATGTTTAGGCAGATTTAATACAAGTAATATGTTAGAGGCGTTGCTTTTAACGCGCGCGTAGCGTAACTGGTAAAGACGTGCTTCCAATCGTGTTGAGACCAATGGCCCCGAGTTCGAATCCCCCCAGAGTAAGTAAAATTTTTTCAAATTTAATATCATTAATATCAATCAAGTAGATTTGTAACTTGTGACAGCTAAACTAGTATCTCACCCTACTATTCTACAGTTGTGTAACAGCTGTCAAATTACCAATTGTATGGTAAAATTACTGTGAACTCAGTAAGAACAGTACTTACTGTAAACATCGGTAAATATTACTTATTATGTGGGTTGGCGCATTTTTAAACGAGATTTTCGGTTAGATTTACTATAGCAATAGTTCCTCTTACGTAAAGGCTTACGTGAAAGTTACTCTACAATTTGGTTAATTTTACCAACTTTGTGGGTTGGCGCATTTCCAACCCACAATATCGGTACAGTTTAACTGCAGATTACTTCTGAAATTAAAGTGGAGCTATCTTAAACACCCACTGAATTCTCAAGTAAAAAGCTAAAGCTTCATCAGGAGAAATTGGAACGGATCCTTTGAAGCAGTTAGATTTCCGTCAAAGTTATGAATGTTTTCCAATTTAATACACTTTCGGTCCTTTTGTCTTTTAATTTTTGGTGCAGATATGACTTTGCTCAATGGAAAGCTCTGCCTAGCCATTTTCCTTTTAAGCTCATTCCACCCTTCTGTATTGGTCAGGCGTTGACGACCTCCTGACGTTCCCTAATAACGCAATTGTCTTCGACATTTATTGTCATTTTGTAGAAAGCCATTGATTATGTTGTTCTTTGAATCTCAAAATTTTCCTATTACATTTCTGGCAAATACTTATTAATGTATTGTGACATAAAACTACAAATTTGTTTTTTTTGAGAATTAGCTGCTTTTGTGGTTGGTTTCAGATTTTTTCCAATCGATTGAAATATCCAATCAGATATTACGTGCGTTTTGCGTCCATTGTCAATCCACTTTTCAAGCAATTACAGAGAGACTAAACTCCAGTAGGCTGCAACAATACCAAATATTTCGAAAACGAGCAAAAACGAGCAAAATGTGTTAATTAGACCAAATCATGTACATGTTAATGGAACACAATTGCATCTTTAGTTGCAAGAAGCAACGTGGAGCTGCCAACTTTTACTCCATGGAACAAGTGACACTTAGGTTATAAAAATAATAAACATCGTCAGAATAACACAAAGGCACACGACAAAGGTACTAAAAACTTGTTAGTCTCCTGATTTTTTTTTTAAGGAACAGGTACCATGGCCTTACTTATACTAGATGGAAGCAAACAAACCCTTTTGCACAAACTTAATACATATACTCTGTGTACTTTTGGTAAAGAGTTATAAAACATTAGCATTGTTAGAATAAGCAGGTAAGGAAAGGTGGTAAAAGGTTTTTTTTGTTAGCACCAAACCAAGGTGACCCTTCCCCTAGACCAATAAACCTGTGTACTACTTGATACGGCTTGGAGCCCTTCGATACGACCTTAATCAAAACTATATAACTATAAGACAAATAAAGACAACACTCAGTTCTTGTCTTATGATTTCTCAGTCTTTATCCACAGATGAGTGTAGTTATACTTTATTTGGTGACTGATGAATTATAAATAATTGAATTTAATTTAATTGCTTTAATTGAATTTAATTAGGCCCTCACCAGCACCTCGTACTGATCTAGACGCACCTCCTGACCGCCAAACGGTATGTACAGGCAACGATGCGATGGATGAATCTTGCCGGGAGTGAAACTGCCGCTGTAGTGACCGCGACCAATATACAAGGGCTCTCCATCAGAGGTGCGACCACAAACCACAGCACCAGGTGGCACATTGCCAAATGCGTCTGGCACCCAGCCATAGCCATAGCCGGCCAACAGCTCAAAGTCATATTTCACATGCTCATGTCCTCCGTAGGGTACATAGGCACAGCCCTTGTTGGGGATTACCTTGGCTGGAACCAAATCTCCATCGTGATAGGCACGACCCACATAAATGGCATCACCATCGGCGTCATGACCGGCCAATATGGTACCAGGCACAATATTGCTGCCCGAGGAGGAAACCCAGGTCTCAGGCTGCACCAAAACCTCGTAGGCTTCCAGACTGTGCTGAAATGGACAAGGAAAACAGATAAGTTTGGTCTGCCATTCACTTGAAGATGTAGCTAGCTACCTCTCGGCCTCCATAGGGAATGTACAGGCAGTGATGCGAAGGATGCACTTTGCCGGGCGTCAAACTGCCCGAAAAATAGCCACGACCCACATACAAGGGCTCGCCATCAGAGGTCTGGCCCACACGCAGAGCATGGGGTGGCACAAATCCGCCATTGGCTGGAATCCAGCAATAATGATGTCCGGTCAGGACCTCAAAGTCATGTATATTGATCTCCTCGCCGCCCCAGGCCACATAGGCCTGCTGCTTGTTGGGAATAATCTTGCAGGGCAGCATGTCCCCGTTGTGAAAGGCGCGTCCCACATAGATGGGATCATTGTCCGAATCATGACCAGCTGCAATGGCAAACGGCGGCAATTCATCGTACACGCAACGAGCAATCCAAGTGTGATCTGGAGAGTAGGAAAATTTTAGTTAGTTGGCAGGTAAGATAAGGTGTAGTCAAGTACAGTTGGCACGAAAAGTAAACGTATTAATGACAACGTTTTAGTATTTTTAGTTCTTATCAAAATCTATAAAATCCACAGGGATTTCAAGTGTCGTGCGGTATAAGCCACATAAGTAAATATGGTGAAGGATTCCCAGAACTATTTGATGTTCACACCTTCACACCTCTCCACTTAACTTACCCATATTGTGTGGGTGTGTGTGTTTTTTCTTTCTTGATTGAAATTTGCTCTCCGTACAGCTCCGACTGGCTTTTATGACTGAAGTACTAGTCGCTCGGTTGATGGCGTTTTAAAGCTGTTTTCCCCTTATCGTACAAAAATTATTGACTGTGCCTGTGCACTAACCGGCAACTGTGATAAGATATAAATATCGTGGTCTTGGTCGGAGCCCAGGGCGTTTTTCAAGTAAACATATGACTGCACATGGGAGTGTGTGCCTCCTACAGCTATATATATATAGGGAACGTCTTTCACACTAGCCAGATTCGTCATCTTCGATCACTTACAGACCAATAAGTGATTACTCTTCTTGTAATAAAGCTTCAATGAGTAAACATGAGAACTTTAGAACTTGCGGTTTCTTTCTACACTTAATATAACCAAAGACTAATCGAACAATTTTCTGAGTAAAAACATGAATTCATCATTTGTACATACTAGCACATTTTTGTAGTCCAAAAATCAATATATGTATTAAGGTATATAATCATGCTTTTGCAGGTTTATCTATGAGCGATTGTCCACGCATACTAGTACCCCATATTGGTGGGAAGGCCAGACTGATGAAGGCTCAGAATGCGCAGACTGGGTACTCTGTAGAATTTCGCACAGACTTCACTTGACCTTAAAGTATCAAGCTCCGCGATGTCTGAACCTGGGTCACTTAATTAGAAATTCAGAAATATCTTAAAGACGGAACTTAAGGGTTAAAACTCTGTATTTTGACTGAAAAATTACTTGTTTCGGTCTTTCGAACCCCAAAAAGACAAATCACAACTTAGATTATTGAAACTTAACTCAAACTTAAACAGAACATTTCAGCTGAGTGATTCACTAAGAGGTTTATTTTCCATATTTTTAAGATATCACGCGCGACAGATGTCATTCTGTCATCTTATTTTTGTTTAGCATTGTTAAACAAATCATCATGGAAAGACTCACACAACAACAACAACGTCTTCAATCACTCTTTCTTTCAAATTATTCAGCTGTATTACGAAAATCAGGATTCTGTGAAACATATTTTTGTAACGTAAATAAATACGACAACAAACGAAATTGTCGCATTTGGACTGTTGAGCACCCCGAAGAGACTCTCAAACTAACGTTACATCCACAAAAACGCACTGTTTGTTGTGGTTTATGGGCTGCTGGAATCATCGGTCCGTAACCGTGATAAATGACTTGTTAACCTTAATCTCGTATTTCGAGAGATACCCGTAGCAATGCTGGAAAGAGTGATTACGGTGTAATCATGGTCAACATTTGAATGAAATTATCTTAAAAATGTAAATGTCAGAGATAGTTTAACAATTCCGAATATATTATATAGAAACTAGTAGACCCGCGCGCTTCTCTGCTTACTAAATGAATGTTTACTTTGTCTATCATAAAATGTTCAAATGTAACAAGAAATCTTTCCGTCCTATAGAATATATAATATTGCTCCGTTTCCTACAGAATGACACATTTTTTTTGGCCTAGAGCTTTTAATTTTAACATTTAGCAAATTATTATTTGAAAAAATAAAAAAATCGGATGAGCGGTTCTCAAGTTATGAGCAAATAATTGAATCACCCCCGCCACCCCCTCGCCACCTCTCCACATACCAACGCCGCATTGGGGGATTGGGAGCGCAAGCTGCAGTGCATTCAGCTCCTTCTCCGTACAGAGTATAATTCGCTTGTACAAATGTTAGTATAGATATTGCAGTAAACCCTTAAACTAAACACCCGAAATTGTTTTCATAGTTCCCAGAGGCTTGTGCGGAGATCGCTGCGGTACCCTAGGTCTGTCGCTAAGTACCTGTGATTAAACCGTTCCCACAAGAACATTTTAAACTCTACAGAAAATACAATTTGAGTGATTTTCGATAAGGTTATAAAGCGGATGCTCACATTTTGGGGCTTGGGAATAGGGAACGGGGCATATCTCTTGGTGGGGTGAGAAGGAAGAGGCTCTAGTATTAAGTATTTATGCTTAGATTCAGACTTTCTACTTATTGTTTTTTCCACCCCCCCCCCCCATCGCCATATTCAGGACTCTTAACTTGAGTTACAACGCCACGCAGGAAGAACTCTTGGAATTTATAATCCAAGCGAATGTTTTTGACACCTCCTCCTCCTGGTCACAGTTTGCAGCTGGAGAACTTTTAGCGGCCCTTCTCATGAAAGGTGCGGTATTATATTCGAGAAAATCAACCTTGGCACTTTCGTCAGACGGATCAGACGGGTCTCTGCTCTCACCTTCCCTTCTTTTTTTTTAAAACTACTACGCTCGCCTACCTTTTTTTTGCTTTTTTTAACTCAGTTGTGTTTGTTTAAACACAGACTTCATATTATCAAAACGATAAAGATCTCACCACCCGCAGTCAAGTTCGAAGTGAACAAGCTAAACCTGCCGGTCTGTGGCCGCCCTTTCCTCTTTTCAGTCTTTAAAAAAAACGCAAAAAAGTTTTTCCATGCCTGTCTAGGAATCGAGCCCTGTAGTACCTTCTTCTGCACTTAAAGAACAACGTATGAATGGCGTGCTATCACATTTCGCCATTGCACCCAAGGAAATAGTCGAAAACTGACCGGCATAAATTAATAATGTCGTTGTCTTTCGCTTTAGACGTGTCAAAATTAGTATTCGAGGGTATTTGGGTTATTTAGTTTGATTTTTGGAAATATTTTATCGATCGCCCGTGGGCAGAGGGCTAAATTATAGGGGGAGAGGGGGTAAAATTAAAAAAGAAAAATCAAGTGGGTTATCGTTTTATAGATTTTTGAGTGCTCCGATGCCATTTCTGGCAATATTTTTCCGATCGGTGGAAAAGGGGGTGACTTAAGGGAGGTGGGAAGGGAGTAAAGTCTAGAAAAATCAAGTTGAGTATAGTTTCATAGGTTATTAGGAGCTCCTATATCATTTTCGGCAATATTTTACCGATCGGAGGAAAGCGTGGTCACTTAAGGGAGGTGGGAGGGGAGTAAAATCTAAAATAGAATCTAACTGGCTATTGTTTCATATGTTTTCCAATTTCATTTCTTGCAATATTTTTTCGATTTCGACCCTGAAGTAGGGTTGTCGATATTTCTCAAAATATCAATATAGATAATATCAAAAATCCAAATTTTCAATATCGATATTTGATATATCGCCTTCAAAAAACATCGATATATCGATATTATCGTTATTTTTCTAAAGCTTAAGAATACTGAAAAGCTTCAAAGGAACGTCTTCACGATAAAACTGCTAGTAACGATTTTTAGAGACAGTTATATCTAATCTTTTCAATGGTTTTCAATAGATTTCTGAAACTACACTGTAGATTTTTTCAAATTACATTAATAGTCAGAATTTTTAAACCTTAAAAGCGTATTCCCAAAAAAGATACAAATTTTGTTTGGCCATTACTTATAAGAAAGGCTTCTGTTCAAAATTGTTCTGATTTCAAAGCGAACTAACTGTAACGAACTAAATTTGTATCTTATTTGAGTGTAGGCTATAAAGACTTACAGATTAGGCTTAAAAAAATCAAGTGAAGAATTTAAGAGAACCCGCCTAATGTGTTCTACAGTCATTCTGCTTCGGGTGTCTGTAAGTCAGCGATTGTCACCTGATACCCCCAGGGGCCGAAGTCATTTCGCTTTTTAATCAATTTAAATGCTTGCCGAAGCTGAGGCCAAGAGAGTAAAGTATCGAAATGCACTTTCAGACAGCACGAACAATTCATCCGCACTAGCTCTCCAATAAGCTATTGGGTTCATGACGATATCTTCACTATATTCTAACACTGACACCTAATATTGCAGTGTACTTTGCATCCATACGTGAATGATTAGTTTTCAAATGGGATTTTAAGTTGTATTACCAGATGATTTATCAGGCTAGCCATATAATTTGCACCTTTTACCATTGTAACATTTCTGATATATCGTTTATAAAAATATCGATAATCGCCAATATCGGCATACAAAATATCATATCGGAATAACCCTCATCGCCCAACAAAAATATCGATAAAATATTGACAACCCTAACCTGAAGTAGCAGCTCTAAACAGCGCTGCTGAACAATAGATGGCGCCACTGCTTGCATTGAACAATGAGGGATTTTAAAACTGGCCAATAGATGACGTCACTACTGCCAGGATGTGGCAGTTCCAGTCCCAGTTCATCCAGCTCCAATCATAGATCCAGTTCATCTATCCGACAACTATCGATGTTTGATACTCCCGCCTTTTTATATATCTTACATCTCTAACTCACACACACTCTCTCCGCCATAGTGTTACACTCATTCTTATCGGCAGCACGCCGTTCCAATACACCGAACTTAAACCTAATAGCCACAAGGGCGTGGAAAGTAACCTTCTTCTTCCTCTTCGTCAAAACGATAAATAATACTAATTACCAACTAATTCTAAAAGGTACCAAGCATCTGTTATTATTAGTTCAATTTTTTTTCTTAGTGTACATAAAATTCTTAAACAATTTCCTACAACCAAATAAGGCTGCAAAAAGGCAAAGGTCATAAATTACAAGAAATTTCACTTCATAAGCAAAATGTTAAAAAGTTGGGAATCTATTTTCATTTAAAATTATTTCCTTTTTTTCATTGGAATATTTTTGGCAAGGGATTGTTAGTTGGGTTCGTCATCAATTCAATAAATACTTTAATTTCTAAACTCATTGTAAAAGAGACAAATCCTGTATTAAAGAATGTTTGTTCTTATTTCAACAATAGTAACGGTCGTTTTTGGACTTTACAACGTTTCATAATTAGTTTAAGTACATCCTAGATCAAGACATTAATTAAAATTTAAAGTACAATATGGTACAAATTTTATACCTACTCTAAAGCTATGGTCCCACAGACAAATAATTTGCCCAAATTTTAAAATTTCAATAGCCATGATTACAGATTTTGCACAACTTAAAACAACAAGCAATTTGACCAAAAATAGCCGAAAAGTTTCCTAATTTGGCCTATTTAGTCAATTTTTCATCAAAATTTGGGCAAATTATTTGCCTGTGGGACCTTAGCTTAAGTCTTCTTTAGACTTGTGATAAATAGAAAAAGCAATTTTCCAGCATTTATCATCCATTAAATCTTCGTACTGAAAAACAAAAAAAGCCTACAAGACAAGAGATTGGGAGATGCTCTGCTTGGTGCCCTGCTTCCACAGCCCCAAGTCACAGATTTCTCTCAATACTTAGCTTGGTGTGCTTGATTTTATCGCTTAAAAGAGTATGCACCCGGCATATTCCCTTAATTGCTAGGGTATCTGTGAAATCTTATCGCCAAAAGTCAAAAATAAACTTAATCAATAACCTCGTAAAAAAAACAAATAGTTCATATACAACCTCATAAATGGCAACCACACATAAACATTCATACACATTTGTACACCTGTTTGGCAAACCTATAACACGTCATCCTACAGCTAGTCCCCTCCAACGGGCTACTTACCTTCCATTTTTGTTTTCAAAATGCGACCCTTTGCGTTGCACAGACTTCACTTGCACCAATTGCACTGAATGAATGAGGTTCGTTGGCCTGCTATGTACTTATACCACCCAGAAAGATGTACAAAGTTGGGGCTCCATATGTGCTATAATGATGTGGCTACAGCTGTTTTGATTACAATAGCTGCAGCTACTTGCCGAAAAAAAATGACTCAGTTATGTGTATAATAAATGAAACAGTTAATTTTGAATGAATAAGGAAAACGCCTGCCAAGTTGTATTGATAGATGGGGGGATGAATCAATAAAATATGACATATAAAATTATACAAATTGTGCAAAGGTCTTCCAGCGGTCGATATCTTACAGGAAGTTATAAGAGCTAATTGTAGCTATCTGTGTCAACCAAATGAATCTAGAAGTTTGTGCTACAAAAGGGATGTTTTCGAAACAATATTGCAAGCTAGCTGGGTTTAAAACATACCAATTCTTAGCTGGAATTCTGGACCTTTATTTCTCGACCTGTGACCTTTTATTCTCTGTTTCAAGGGTAAACAGAGTATATTGGGGTTTTGTGTGTTGTACTGAAAGAACCATCGCGGATCCTATAAAATTTTAAACGAGGGTTTTCGGATTTACACTCTACACACTCTGAGAAAAATCAAGCCGATCATGATTGATATCAAGCAGTCTTGAGTACGGTAAGACAGAATATTCTTGGATCCAAGCCGAAAATAAAGTAATCAAGCACGAATTTCAGCAAACCACCATCCCCACCCACTTTTACTCTAAGCTGTTATTGAATTTGAGATGCTATTAAAAATTCCATGGACCTCGAAAACTGAACACAAGAACGACGGCACCTTAGCTTACTCAACTATCAGGCATAAGCAAGACCTGGCGTCAATATCATACTTAAGAATGTAAGCAGTTGGCCCTTTGCCGCTCAGCGAGCAACAAAAGCCGTAGTCGAATGGACAAGACATTCGTATAGCAAACGTCGAGGTCGTGGGATCAAGTCCTCTTAAGAGCACAGTAGAGTAAGAAGGGTACACCCAGAGAAAACTAGCACGAATCGGCGAGACAGAAATCGGCTTCAATTTAGATTTTTTTCTTCTTGATTTTTTAGGACGAAATCTGCTTGCATAGGAGAAGACAATTAATCTTGACTTCGAACGTCTCAGAAATTCGTGCTTGATTTCAGTATTTTCGGCTTGGATCCAAGAATATTCCGTCTTACCGTACTTTTGAAATCAAAACTGCTTGATATAAAGCACGAACTGAGTGTACACTAACGTGGGAGAAGGAAATATTTCCAACCATATAAAGTATATATCATAAATGAAAGCTCTGTCCGTCCGTCCATCTGTTTGAACACCTAGATCTCAGAGACTAGAACAGCTGGATCAACCAAGTTGGAAATGTAGACTCCTACAGTCAGATCAAGTTTGTTTCAAATTTACAATTCATCACAAACTTTATATTTGAGTAACGAGTATTAAAAACGACTACTCCCAGTATCAAATTGATATTCTTTCAAAAGTATTAACATTGATATTTGGAGGATTTCTAAATTGTTACTCGCGTGTCATTTAGTTTTTATACCCTTACTCGTAGAGTAAAAAGTGGTTTTCTAAAGTCGAGCAAATGTATGTAACAGGCAGAAGGAATCATTTCCGACCCTATAAAGTATATATATTCTTGATCAGCATCAACAGCCGAGTCGATATGCGTCCGTCTCTCCTCGTCGTCCGTCTGTTGTATGAACACCTAGATCAGATGGTAAGAGATAGAGGTTTGACATGTATGGGACAATGCCTTTATCTGCAGATCAAGTTTTTTCAAATTTTGGCCGCCCCCTCCCGCCCCCCAATTTGGAAAACGTCATATCTCCTACAGTTTCAAATGATAGACGATTTGTACTTTCTAGAGACAGTTAGTTATTAGCAATTAATGAAATGTAAGATCGGATGAATAATCTTACTACTCGAAGAAAATAAAGGTTAATTAATTTGATAGAACAATTCATCAAAGTTTTTAGTATCATTGAGACTAGCTTTTTCAATTTAAATTATTTCTTATCGATTGTAATTAACGTTCTTTACAAACTGCCATTAAAATTAATAATACTTTCTTTTTTTGTCTCTTTCAAAATGTATTTTATTTACGCTAATAAATTGAATTCGTCAAGTGTGGAAACCTAAATATGGAGAAACATTGGTCTCTCACTGCATGCCTCGTGTCCACGCGAATGTTAAATAATTAGAAGTCAATGTACTGGTGTGTCTTTTGCTGGAACCCATACATGTAGCGCGTTACTCCTTCAGAGACTCTGAAGAAAAAACGCGAAAAACTCCTCTTCTGCGGCTGTCTTCGTTTGATATCTCTCGCATTGTTCGCTAACATGCAAAGCGCTGAAACAGGCATTGCAGCATTGTGGCTTGTTATGTGTCCATCTTTGTAGCATTTTCCTATTAGACATCGACCCACTTTACATTTTTACAAGAGAAAAGCTTAAACATGTTGACAGAGCAAATGGTTATTAAACATTTCAACCAGAGTCCGGCACGTTTACGTTTTCTCTGTATACAAGAGCCCTCTGTAGCAGCGACGTGGATACACCGACAGTATACGAGCTTACCCTACACTTTTTTGCAACAACAAACAAGTGCTAACTGAGAGCGCTCCCCTCTTTTGCAACAATAAAGAAGTGTTAAAGCGTGGCTAACACACACACGCAATGCCAAAATGAGCATGTGTGTTTTGCCGGGCACTAATTTAAGCTCAGGATGTTGGATGTGCTCAGTGTGATTAGCCCATTAACTACATATTGAATTGTTTGCACATAAACTAAAAATCAAACTAAATTTGACACGTCAAGCAACTGAAAAAAGTTTTACTTTCTAGGTTCACAATGATACAAAAAAAATGATACTAGTTTCAGTTTCAATTTGAGACACGTGTATTTACACACGGTTTTCTATTTACAATGTCTTTAAACGGGTTGTCTCTACAGGGTTTGACAATACGGGTTGTTCTATCTGTCCGTTTCGTCCATTTTATTTACCGTGTCTTCGGTGTGACCATTATTCGATGTTTTAAAAATACCTTGACACTAAAATATTGATATATTTACATTTTGGCGGTCGTTTTTATATAATTCCAAAATCTACAAAATACATATATTCTTCGAAAAGCCTTCTGAAGACAAAACCTTGAAATATTACCATATATAAGTTGCTTACAAATGGGAGTTTTTCGACCTCGAGCTAGCTAAACTTGCAAATTTTCATAAAAGGTTAAGGTGGCAAGGTGGAAGATTAATAATCTGGTTCGGAACGGTCTTGAAACACAGAAGTTGTATGTTCCTAGCTCAAATAATTTCTGATTTTTGGCTCTGATTCACTTTTGAGGCGGTTCCATTATGTTCGGAACCGGTTTTGAAACATAAAAAAGAGGAAAATCGCTTTTGAAGCGTTTCTCTTTGGTTTAAAACCGGATACTCCATATCACCAGTCTACGCAACAAATTTCAAGTCCATAGCATATATCATTTCTGAGATTTAAGATAATTTTAGTGATCCACCTTCGATTGATATGTTCTATATATAAGTAATCTAAGACAGGAAAACACTTTCTTAGATTTATAACTTTTCTAGGCCCTCGAAATCGAAAGGGGGTTTCTCAGCATAAATACTTGCTCGTATATCCACCTAGCAGATTCGTACACCTGTTGAAATAACACAGAAAGTTATAGAAAATTCCCCCAAGTTCCTGACTCATTTGCCACCCTCCCAAAGATAAGATATGACTGGAATTGAGCTTTTGCCATGATAGATATATTATGGTATTTGTGTACTGGAAATGATAAACATTATCGACTGATAATACCACTGCCATGACGAATCATGCAAAGTTTCCACGCCGCCTGGTTCGTGGTGTTCTGTTTAGTGTGAAATCAAACCGCGAGCCCTGCAGTTGTGAGTGCTTCAAAAAAAAGAAAAGCGTATATAACCGAGTAGAAAGCTCTAGACATTATCAATCTGTGCTGAACAATGGGTAAGTGCAGAGACCAGTTTCAAGTGCGCAAATCACCTCCCCCTTTTCTTTTTGTATCAACTGTGGGCATGTCGTGGTGTTGATTTGTGTGTTTTCGATTCACTCTTTTAGGCACCGTGCAGTCGGGAGCAGTTGTGAGCATTGGTAATACGAGTCCCCCACCATAGATTCCCACCTTTTTGTTTCCTTACCAACTAAGCGAAATCGCCCTGCCCGTTTCTTATCGCGCTGTCTTACTTATCGGCCCGCCGTCCGTTCCTCTCTCGTTGCAGAACACACCTGGGTACACTCGACGCCATATGCCGCTCTGCCTCCTTACGCTGTCATTGGTGGCCATGACTCTGATGGCACGCCCATCTATGTAGGTCGCTCCTTCCATGAGGGTGAGAATCTGCCGGCCAAAGTGATCCCAAGCAAGGGCTGCGCCTATGTGGCCTACGGCGGTCAGGAACACCAGAAGACACACTACGAAGTGTTGGTGGGTCAGGGCTTTGCTTGGGTGGGTGCCGCCGGAGGTGGAGTACCACCCAATGCGGTACGCAGTGGCACCACACGCTCGGGCGAATCTCTGTTTGTGGGTCGTGGTCATCATGCCAACAGTTTGACGGTGGGAAAGCTGCATCCTTCGCACGGTTGCCTGTATATACCATTTGGAGGTCAGGAGGTGCGCGTAAACACGTATGAGGTACTGATCTATCAGCAGCACGATGTGTGGGTGGCAGCCTCTCCAGGCTATACACCACCGGGTGCAGTGGTGGCCGGTCATGACTCCGATCGTACGCCCATTTATGCTGGACGGGCCATGCATGAGGGTGAAATGCTGCCGGCTAAAGTGATTCCAAGCAAGGGATGTGCCTATGTGTGCTTTGGAGGCTATGAATTTCAAAAACCCACCTATGAAGTGCTGACTGGTTGCGGTTATGTGTGGGTTCATTCGCATTCACATGGCATGCCACCAAATGCGGTAACCACGGGACGGGCACGCAATGGTGAACCCATCTATTATGGAAGAGGACATCATCAGGGTAGCCTGACACCGGGATTGATATCGTCGCGTCAGCGCTGTTTGTATATACCCTATGGAGGACGGGAGATTCGCCTGGATTCCTATGAAGTGCTTTGCAGGCAGTAGGGAGAAGGAGTCGAGATGGAGAGAGAACTTTCGTCAGTGTATTTACTTAGCTTAGAGATCAAAATGTATAACTGAACACAATAAAAAAGAAGATTTAAATGATATCCAAATTTTAAAACAAAAGATTCATTATCCATTTTAATAAATCCTGCTTTTGATATTATAATAACCATTTTTCATATCCTTTGGACGATTCTCAGCTCCATTGGATGAAAATCTAAGATCAGTTTAACATTAATGGTATCCAAAGGGATACCATAAATAACCTTACACTTTCTGTGTGGGACTAACCACGAAAGGAGCATAGGAACGCTTCAAATGAAGGCTTTTGTCTTAAGGTTGAATTTTCCAATATATTTCGGTTTTCGCTTCGAATACAAAGTACCTCTAAATTCTTTTAATTCTCGAACCATTAGAAGGCAATTCTCAAACTTTGCCATTCGGTTTCGGCGTTAAGCTGTAGGTCCCTTTCTTTTGGACAAAAAATTTAAAGCACACACGCCAAGAGATTGTGAGAAGCTTGGCTTGAACCCTTTGAGGGCTGTATAGCCAATTTACTTTACATTAGAAGGCTAAAAATAATTCATTAAAATTAACACACAGAACAGAACCTTGAAACTATCAATTCATTCATTCATATTATTCTATAAAAACTTGGAATTTGGTACAGATTAAAGATACAGATTGTATTTAGCAACTCTGGTCACATTTTTTGAATGATTTCTTAGTTTCAGTTATGTTTCCTCACATTTATTTAAAGATAAATAAAGTATTTTTCACCTGAAAATATAATAAATATTTCAGATACAGTCTTTATCAGTGATTGATTAGAAAGCCGCAAAAATTAAGCAAAAAATTGATAAACGTAAATTCTGATTTCTAGTCTTTTCTTATTATTGCACAAACCATTTTGATTGTTGCTTTCCGCAAAAGGGATAGCCGCGCGTATTGCCCTCACGCATAGCATATGTCTATACGTAGAGGAACAAAAACTTCATTCTCTCTATTCTTTTTCTATTCTTTCCCAAGCGAAGAATTTCGTTGTTGTTTTCCGCGCTTATTGCCCACACGCAAAGTTTATGGCTAAGCGTAGTGCACTTATATGTGTTCTCTTTCTCTCCGAGCTAAGGTTTTGTTGTTGGTTGCGTATGATTTCGAGTGCATCAAACAGATACAAACAAATAGGGAAATTTTGATTCATACTTATTGAAAAGAACTACGTACCCTTTGACAATAGTATTTTCACCCAAATATTTGGTATGCCAATGGAAAACCCGATATCACCAACCATAGCTAATGTTGTACTAGACAAGACATAGTTGCGTTTTTCACTAATAACTTTTTTCCAAGTCAACATTATGCGGTGATATGAACATCATTGTAAAGCTAGAGACTCTAGCTAACTTTCCTCTGAAGTAACCTATTGTTTTAGACAAATGGAAAAAAATTTGCAGCCATGTATATGAAGTGATGATTTTTGGCCAAAATTTTTTTTGTACCCGGTTGTGGACACCCTTGTAAAATCGCTAGAAATGGAAAAATATGAAGTAAAATGGCCATGAATTGATGAAAAAAGAACGTTTATTTATTTAAGAAGCCTTCAGTGGCAAAAAGAACAAAAAAACAAAAAGGCCAAGCTAACTTCGTCTTTGCCGAAGTTTTTATACCCTTGCAAATGTTTTAATACATCAGAGTTTAAGAACGCCAGCATTAAAACAAACAATTTTTCTAAATAAAACCCACTTTTCGACCGATAGTTCCTATGACAGCTATAAGATATAGTCATCCGATTTTGACCAAAACTTCCAAATCTTTGTAAAAGCGCATAATATTAATAATTGCTGAAGTGAGACACGTTAACATTAAAAACAAAAAGTTTTTCTCATTAAAACCCACTTTTCGACCGATAGTTCCTATGAGCTATAAGATATAGTCATCCGATTTTGACCAAAACTTCCAAATCTGTATAAAAGCGTATAATATTAATAATCGCTGAAGTGAGACACGTTAACATTAAAAACAAAAAAGTTTTTCTCATTAAAACCCACTTTTCGACCGATAGTTCCTATGGCAGCTATAAGATATAGTCATCCGATTTTGACAAAAACTTCCAAATCTATGTGAAAGCGTATAATATTAATAATCGCTGAAGTGGGACACGTTAACATTAAAAACAAAAAAAGTTTTTCTCACAAAGACCCACTTTTCGACCGATAGTTCCTATGGCAGCTATAAGATATAGTCATCCGATCCGGTCGGTTCCGACATATTAGCAGTGTGCAGTAAAAAGAAGACTCTGTGCAAAGTTTCAGCTCGATAGCTTTAAAACTGAGAGACTAGTTCGCGTAGAAACAGACAGACGGACAGACGGACCGACAGACGGACGGACAAAGCTCAATCGACTCAGCTCGTCACCCTGATCAAGAATATATATAGTTTATAGGGTCGGAAATGAATATTTCTATGCGTTGCAAACTTCTGGGCAAAATTATAATACCCTTTGCAAGGGTATAATGATGGCCTTCAGTGACAAAATGAAAAAAATTATTCCGAAATGCAATTTTTGCATGTGAAATAGCTGGCCGTCATGCCAGCGCACTTCAAATGCACAGGACGATCGCAAACATCGCAATGGATCGAATTTGCAGCGGTCAGTTTTTTTTGGCAAGAGCGCCAAACAAATAAACAAGTCGACTTCTTTGTCTTCTTCCGATGACGAAGACGCCTTCTTCTTGGTCGCGGACGCGGGTGGTGTGCCTGTCGTTTTCGGCGGCACGTTTGTTTGGCGACTCAGAATCACGCTTGGCTGCGCGCTCAGCTGATTTTTTTGCCTTCTCGCGCAAAACCTCGACGCTTTCCGGAGAAGTTAGCACAGTGGTTTGCATTGGCTTGCGACCGCGATTCGATGGCTTTTTCGGAGAAGTTCCTTGCACCGGCCCAATTTCATCCAACAGTGATAAGCGGCTAGCCGAAGACGCTCGTGAAGTGGATGGTTCGGGGGGAGGTTAACACCTCTTCTTCTCGCCCAATATTGGGATCGGCGGAAACGATGATACGACGCTGATTGTCTTCATCAAGATCAGCTTCTACTGCATTTCGTTCGACAGCCTCAATGAAGTCAGCTTCGGAGAAAGGGTCAAACGGAACAATAGCGGGCTTACGAAAACCGGACTTGATTGTTTTTGGCGCGGCCAGTCGTGTCCTGCACACACGGATTAGCACCTCCGCCAACAAAACCGAATCAACAACGGACGAAACATCTGCAAAATTTGCTCTGACTTTCTCCAAATACCGGATCAAAGTGGTTCGAGGAAGCCCATATTCCTTGGCTGTAGCTTTGACGGCCTTCTTATCGATGAGGCATTGCTTAATGGCATCGACCAGCCCATTAAAATTGATTTTTGTTGAATCGGACGATTTTTTTTGGTGTTGACATGGCTAAAAATGCACAAAAATTCACAAAAATGCTGTTAAAATATGTTACACTAACATAAACAACGATATTTGACAGTTTTATGGCCAAACACACGCTTTAAACACAAAAAACGAGGGTGTCCACAACCGGTGCAAAAGTGTGTCCATTCTTGGAAATGGTAGCCATTTTTATTTTGTTCAGCAAATTTACACGACACAAACATTTCACTGAAACTTGATATCACATCACAAAGTACACTTAATGCACTAAATAACAAAGTATAATACTCACCACTTTTCAATGTTTTGCTTCGATTTAACGCAATGCGGAAATTGAAAAAAATAGAAACTCGGAAAAATTTTCACGATTTTTTTTTTATTTGCTCACAGCAAGAAACCAAATGCGTGTTTACACTTCGGTATTGGCTCAGATTATGTGTACTGTCAAACTACAAGTTTGACATTACCAGTTTGGCGGCATCTGTTACCTGTCAAAAAATAGACTGGGGTGTCCACAACCGGAGCGTGTCCACAATGAGTGTCTCCCCCCTACCAAATTTTAAATTTAAATAACTCATTTAAAAAAACAAATAATAATATTAATGTATATTTTTATAAAAAAGAAAAAAAAAGGAAGAAAAAAACAACAAAAAAATAATTATTAAAAGGGGGGTATGAAAGAGGGGGTAGGGAGAAAAAAGGTGGGGAAAAAAAAGAGGGGAAAAAAAAAAAAAAAAAAAAAGAAAAAGAAACAGAAGATAAAAATGGATTATACAACGTGTTTTTATAAAATTAGAGGAGAAGAGATATAGGAGGGGGAGGAAGAAAAAGGGTGATATTTGAGGGTGGTGAATACAAAAAAAAAAAGAGAAAAAATAAAAAAAAAATGAAAATTAAAAAGAATGATAATGTTATTTAAAAAGTTTGTGTGAAAGGGAGAGAAGGTGAGGGGGGGAAGGAAGAGGAAAAAAAAAAATTTTTTTTTTTGTGAGTAAAAAAACATAATTAAAAAAAATATAATAAAAAAAATAAAAAAATAAATTATAACGTTTTAATTTTTTTTTAAATTTGGTTTATATTTATATATTTTTTTTTTTTTTTTATTAAAAACGTTTTTTTTATGGTTTTTTTGTCGGTTTAGAAAGGTTAACAAAAATCGGTTCTCAAAAAATAAAAATGGGTTCCGGTTCCATTTGTTCAACACCATTTCACACTCATTGTTTCCCCTAAGTACACGCTTTTAAAAGTAAAACCTTACTAATCATTCTTCCCTCTCTCTCTTTTGTCTTTCAGCTTACAGATGGGTGCAATCCTCTGCCTATTCCTCAATACCTGCCAATGCAGTGGTCGGTGGTAATGACGAAGATGGCGCCATGATCTATGTGGGTCGTGCCGAGCACGAGGGTGATCAACTTGTCTGCAAAGTTGTTCCCTCCAAGCAAATTGGTTTCATTTCGCAACGCGGTGAGGCCTTGCCCAAGGATATTTTCGAAGTGTTGTGTAGCCAAAATGTGGCTTGGATCAAATGCTATGATCATGTAATACCAGAGACCGCCATACTATGTGGTCGTACTTCATTGGATCAACCCGTATACATTGGACGTGGCCATTATGAAGGACATTTGATTATTGGTAAAATATCCTCGGTGCATCGTGCTCTCTTCATTGCCTATCGTGGAGCTGAACGTCGTTTGGATTCGTACGAGGTGCTAATAGAGGAAAGGCGTAGCATGCCTGGCTGGCAACTACCTCCTCCCTCACCAGAGGCCCCGGAACTAGAAAAATGTCCCCTAACACCACCACCTCCTCCATATCCGCCTGCACCGGCTCCCCCAGTGGCAGAGAAACCTTTTCGTTATCCCCCTCCCTTGGATATGGGTGGTATGCCGTTTCCACAATATGATAGACCGCCCATGTATTCACCACCTGAGCCCCAACCTGTGCCACCTCCACAGCCCATTATAGTGGTGGCTCCACAGGCAGCCGTTCCGCCCACTCCCGCTGTGGTGGCCTCCTTTACCCCTGCCGCCGTTGCCCCCGTTGTTGTGGCTAGTTCTGCTTTTACACCTGCCGCCACCTACCAGCCACCTTTGAATCCTTATGCCCCTAGTTGCTCCTCCACTTACACACCCGCCGAGTATGCTCCACCTTCAGTCTATGCTGCTGGCTATGATTACGACTATGATCTGTGGGTTAATATGGGTCCCGGCTACTTCTACTCTCCCGATGCAGTAATTGGTGGTCACGATAGCAATATGTCTCAACTTTTGGTTTGCCGCACCTACCACCATGGTCACCATGTACCGGGCAAGGCGAGTCCCAGTCAAGGATATGCTTTCATTACCTACGCTGGCATGGAGATAGCCGAGTCCAACTATGAAGTGCTAATGGGTCAGGGTAAATATCATTGGGTGCCTGGCTATGAGGGAAGTATTCCACCCGGTGCCGTACAGGCAGGACGTGCGATGAGCGGAGAACCTTTGTATATAGGACGTGCACACTATTGTGGCTCTTTGACACCGGGAAAGCTTCAGCAATCGCATCGTTGTGTGCAGATACCATTTAATGGTCAAGAGATACGGATTAGCAGCTATGAGGTTCTAGTGCGAAGTGATCTTTATCATAGACAGCAAGCCTTGGCTTGTCCTACTAAGTATACAACGAGTCGCAGCTAACTCAAGAAGACAAAACACTCTACATATCTATGAATGTATTATACTCTGTATATATAATCCCAAATATTCTAATGTAAATATAATAAAAATCTACAAAAGTTGTATGTAAATCAGTTAAGAGTTTAAGGGGGAATCCGAAGAGCAATGCTTAGATCTGTTGGGGGTCAAACCTCAACCCTCCTTTAAATTGTATTCAACTTAGGTTTGTTTGCCTCTGGTTTGTGCGATTCTTAAACGAAATTCCCTTCAGAACAGACTAAAGAATTTATATAGAAGCCTACTTTTAGGCCGGGCGATGGAACAAACACAAAGCCATATGGGAATGAGTCAGAGAGTGCATTGAAAACAAACCTAAGAATCCAGAGCGTGTGTAAATGCTGCTCTGACCATTTCAAGTCATTTTGCTTTCGCCCATTAATAAATTTCAGTCAACAACCAATTTTCGCTAGTGACGATAGCAACATTTAAATGTGATGTAGGAATAAGTAATAGTGTCACAAAACTTGTTTGTTCCCATTGCTAGTCCGAATGAAAGGTTTTCTACATATATAAGGGGACTAAAATTTCTTTTTTAAGTAATAACGTTGGGGAGCTGTATAGCCAATTTTACATTTTACATTACTTTATAATTCGTATTCAGCTTCGTTATTATCTTCTATTCTATTTTTACGATATACGATATCCGATTTTAATCAAACTCGCTAAAATTGTGTTGAAGCAGATAATATTCATAGCTGGAAAGTATAAAGACTCTACCATTGAAAAAAAAAAGTTTTTCTCATTAGAACTATTTTTTCGACCGATCGTTCCTATGGCAGCTATATGCTATACTCTGCCGATTTGGATCAAACTTGACAGAATTGTGTGTTATCATATAATGTTGATCAGTGCTAATGCACTAGAGAACATATTAATTGTAAAACTTAATTCTAAATTGCTCAAAGACATAAACATTGAATAAAAAAAGTTTATTTAATAAACAATCAATACAATTGGAACTATTTTTGAATAACGCTTATGCATTACATCTGGCAGGCTTTTATACAAATTTACAAGCGAAAATGGTGGATAATGGTCATATATGGTTCGCGCTTCGGTATTGTAATAGACAGGGGAACGTAGTTGTGTGTGATCATTCGTGGCTTTGAAAAAGCAGTTTCTTTAAGCATTTCGTTTAATCGCGATCTTCAGTCATCAGTGCACCTATCACAAAGTCTGTAACTAAATTCATTTTTACACTCCGTGTACTAAAAACCATTTGTACTTAATTTACAGTAACTAAAATTGTTTAGTACGTATGAGTGCTGATCACAAAAAAGTTGGGTACTTTTTTTTATCGGTCGGTTATTTACCGAACTTGTGATTTCGTACAGTACGAAACGAAAAATGTACTGTACTTTTCTGAGTACGGTACTTATTGAGTACAGTACTTTTGTTGTGTATACGACAGTTTAACAAAACTCCACTATCGTTCAGCCGATCTATAACACAGCCCAACAGTGTTTTTGGTGCAGGTCTATTTTTATCTGATTATGTTAATATAGATTGCACTGAACAAAATTGTATCATTGGTTTACTCTTATCAGCTCTTGTTTCCAAGATATGGCGGGAAAACGAAAAAGTTGAATTTTGGGCACTCTAGGATTTATGGAAGCCACACTAGGCATAAATATGTGAGTTTATGAGCTATTTGCAATAAAGTACATATCAAAGCATTTTTATAAAATCAAAGGCGCTATATAAGCGGAAAGTGTCTAAATTGGCCTCTAAAGACAGACATTTATCGATTTATAGCATTTTTATCAAAATAAAATCATACTTCGGGCTAGTGCGGTTCTCGAATTAATATAACTCCATCTGGAGCATATGCCCAACATATGATCCTAATTTTGTGATTTTTTTGGCATTTTAATCAGTTTATTTTGGCAAAGTTATAGCCTGTTAAAGGGTGAAATACATATTTAAATTTATGGGAGGAAAACTAGATTGTCAGTAAAAAAATTTATAGGAACCGATTCTGTCTGAGATCTCTGCGTGTCTACAGACAGACAGACATGTTCTGTTCTGTATGGGGTCGAAAATGATTTCTTTTCTCTGTAATATACTTTTGCACAAACTTAGTAAACTCTGTGTGCCTTTGGTACAGAGTATAATAAGGTCCGAGATCTTAAAATTGTAAAGCGTGGTTTGCTGAAAAGCAGAGATTCAACTATTTACTGGGATTTGAAACTATTTTAGAACTCCACAAGATTCTCACTT
This sequence comes from Lordiphosa stackelbergi, assembly GCA_018904235.1. NCBI lineage: Eukaryota > Metazoa > Arthropoda > Insecta > Diptera > Drosophilidae > Lordiphosa > Lordiphosa stackelbergi. Next base: position 93,261 of record JAEIFU010000854.1, read on the forward strand.
CACTTGGCAATATTTCAAGGCATAATCAGTCCATGATATACTTATTACTTCTTTTACGGTCCGAAAGAGTGAATAGAATGGTTAATAACAAGTGAGAAAGTCGGTCAAGCCCGACTATAATATACTCTTAATCTCTCTCCTCTCACTCTCTCTCTCTCTCTCTCTCTAAGATTGTGCGGCGTTGGTTGTGAAAGGTGGGTGGTGGGTGGCGGGGGTGGTGGGGAGTGATATACTTGTCTGCTCATAACCTGGAGAACCG